>JAGIQG010000034.1:16070979-16178479 GCA_024679065.1 Sphyrna mokarran | reverse complement strand
AATCTGGGAAATATCCCTCTTTCGCACCCCCTCACGGACCCTCACATCCTTCCTCAAGCGTGATGACGAGAACTGGGTATGATATCCTTGTTACGGTTTAGAATAGATTGAGTCATGGTATTATTGCAGGACAGTGGGTGGCCATTAGGCCCATCGAGTCAATGGGGGCTCTTCACAGGGCAATTCAGCAGGTCCTGTTCCCCACGTGTAGCTCTGAAAGTTTATTTTATCCGATACAAAGCGTTTGTTACCTCCGACTCTCTCTGTCCACCACCCTGACAGGCAGTGAGCTCCAGGACATTCCTACTTGCTGTGTAAAAAAAAAAGCCCTTCATCTTATTCACCCTGTATCTCTTCCCCAAAACCTTATATCTGTCTGTCCCTGGTCTACGTACACTGAGTTTATCTAAACATGTTATAATCATAGAATCACTGCAGTGCAGAAGAAGGCCATTCGCTCCTTTGAGTCTGGTCCACCATTCAATCGTGGATGATAAGATTCTCAACCCCATTCACCTGCCTTTTCCCTGTAACTTTTGACCCCCAACCAGGCCCTAAGTCCCACCCTGCCTGATCCCTGTATCTCCTAATTCACATTACTTACACATCCTGGGACACGAAGACGCAATTTATCATGGTCAATCCAGATGGCTTGCACATCTTTGGTGTGGGAGTAAACCCATGCAGACATGGGGAGAACATGCAAACTCCACATTCAAGGCCAGAATTGAACCCGGGTCCCTGGTGCTGAGAGGCAGCAGTGCTAACCACTGTGCTACCTAGTCTCTATTAGTTTCTTACATCAATCAATTTTTCTCCAAGATCAAACCAATTTTTTCAACCAAATCCTGAGGCTAAATTCCTTTGAGCCTAATCAGCTTTATTAAGTTCAGCGTATGGATGGCATGGCAGTTATCACTGCTGCCTCATAGTGCCAGGGACCCTGGTTCAATTCCGGCCTTAGGTAACTGTGCAGAGTCATCCAAAAATGTGTAGGTTAGGGGGATTAGCCATGCTAAATCGCCCTTTAGTCTCTCATGAAGTGTAGATTAGGGGGGAGTAGTGGGTTAAATATGTGGGGCTCCTGTTTTCTCCCACAGTCCAAACACACGGGGTTATGGCAGATAGGTCTTGGGATGTTCTTTCGGAGGGTCGGTGCAGAATCGATGGGTCAAATGGCCTCGTTCTGCACTGTAGGGCTCCTATGAACTTCCTTTCTGTACTCAATATCTCGATATGTCCTGTTATAACGAACTCAGTGCAGCCTCTGGAATTGTTCCATTAAGTCAATAAGGTCTCTCTCTATTCCTTCCATCAAAAGCATCACCTCACTGATTCCTGTATTAAACTCCAGTTGCCATTCGACTGTCTGTTCTGGTAGTCTCTGCCCTCTTCCTGTTGATTAGTATCACTTCCAATGTCTGCTATCACTCCAAGTTCAGTATCGTCAGCAAATTCCGGATTTTGATTTTATCTTTCGATCTCCCCGGCATTTACAAATAAGTCCAAAACAAAAGGCAAAACTGACCTGGGGAAACAGCTGCCCATCCAATGAAAAACAACCATTCAACACAACTCACCAAGAGGATAATTCCTTTATCAAAGTCACACTAACACTCCTGTCCACTAATTGAGAAATACAGACAGATGAGAAAGGAGGGGATAAGACAGATGGAAAAGTGGGGGGAGAAGACACAGGGGAATAGGGAACATAAATTGGACAATGGAGAGAATGGGCAAGTTTACTTAATTTATTTATTAGTCACCAGTAGGCTTACATTAACACTGCAATGAAGTTACTGTGAAAATCTCCTAGTCACCACACTCCTGTTCAGGTACACTGAGGGAGAATTTAGCATGGCCAGTGCACCCTAACCAGCATGTCTTTCAGACTGTGGGAGGAAATCGGAGCTCCTGGAGGAAATCCCACACAGACACTGGGAGAACGTGCAGACTCTGCACAGTCACCCAAGCCAGGAATCGAACCCGGGTCCCTGGTGCTGTGAGACAGCAGTGCTAACCCACTGGGCCAATGCATTGAGAAAATAGGGAGAGAGAAAAAAAGTAGAAGAGAGAGGAATGGGGGAGGGAGAGCTCAGATTTGCCTGGGTGCTGCCAGGGAGCCTGGGTTATTTTTACCTCTTACAGCAGCGCAGAGACACACAAAGAAACCAACTGCAGGGAACACGCCCAGACAACCGGCTTTCACTCACCTGGGAACACACAGATCGCGAAGTCTACAGAGCAGTTTCTGTCTGTAAAACTTTGTAGAAGTTTCCCTGAGTTTGTGGGTGAGTTTCTCGAGGGGAGAAAGAGAGAGATTTGCTGGCCCCCTCCTGTCACATCCCTGAAAAAAGTTCTAGGAAACTTTCTGCTACTGACAATAAAACTGACCCAGTGTATGTGTGTGTGTGGGAGGGAGGAGGGTGGACTGGTGCGTTCCTCTGAGCTAGCTTCCGGGTTCCTGTCTTAAAGGCATCTAGAAATGTTTATTATCCCCAGACAGAAAAACAAAAGAAACATACACACACCGGCATGCAGAAGCATAAAAAGTTAGGTTTAGAGACCTGAATTCAAATCCCCATTTGATGAATTTAAATTTTATGTCAACTAAAATTCTGGACTTTAAAAGTTAATATTAGCCATGGCCAGCAGGAGAAAAGAGCTTTGAATTCATATAAAGTTAAATTTTACATAGCTGATTTGATTTATTATCACATGCATTAACATACAGTGAAAATTATTGTTTCTCGCGCGCTATACAGACAAAGCATACTGATCACAGAGAAGGAAACAAGAAAGTGCAGAATGTAGTGTCACAATGATCACAGGTGTAGAGAAAGGTCAGCTTAGCGCGAGGTATTTGATTTGATTTATTATTGTCACATGTATTGGGAAACAGTGAAAAGTATTGTTTCTTGCGCGCTATACAGACAAAGCATACTGTTCATAGAGAAAGAAAGGAAAGGGTACAGGATGTGGCATTACAGCCACAGCTAAGGTGCAGAGAAACATCAACTTAATGCAAGTCCATTCAAAAGTCTTCTGGCACCAAGGAAGAAACTGTTCTTGAATCAATTGGCACAGGAGTCTCAGACTTTTATATATTTTCCAGATGGAAGAAGGTGGAAGAGAGAATGTCCGACATGTGTTGATTATAGTGGTTGCTTTTCCAAAGAAGCAGGAAGTGTGGACAGAGTCAACGAATGGGAAGCTGGTTTGTGTGATGGATTAAGCTACATTCACAACTTTTTGCAGTTCGTTGCAGTCTTGGGCAGAGCAGGAGCCCATCCCAAGCTGTGATACAACCAGAAAGAAAGCTTTCTATGGTGCATCTGTAAAAGTTGGAGAGAGTCGTAGCAGAATCCTTAATCTTTGATTTGATTTTATTTGATTTGATTTATTATTGTCCCATATATTTACATACAGTGAAAAGTATTGTTTCATGTGCGCTATACAGACATACCATTCATAGAGAAGGAAAGGAGAGAGTGCAGAATGTAGCGTTACAGTCATAGCTAGGGTGTAGAGAAAGATCAACTTAATGCAAGTTGACATGTCAAATTTCCTTAGTTTTCTGAGAAAGTAGAGATTGATAGGATTTCTTAAGTACAGTGTTGGCATGGTGAGGGGGAGGGGAGGCAGCCAGGACAGGTTGTTGGTGATCTGGACACCTATACACCTGAAGCTCTCGATCTTTTCCACTTTCTCCCCATTGATGTAGACAGGGGCATGTTCTCCTTTACACTTCTGATGTCAATGACAATCTCCTTCATTTTGTTGAGATTGAAGAAGAGATTAGTGTCGTCACACCAGCTCACCAGATTCTCTATCTCATTCCTGTTCTCTGTCTCATCATTCTCTGAGATCCGATCCACTGTGGTGGTGTCGTCAGCAAACTGGAAAATCGAGTTGGAGGGGAATTTGGCTGCACAGTCATAGGTGTATAAGGAGTATAATAGGGGTCTGAGAACACGGTGTTGTGGGGCACCGATGTTGAGGATGATGGTGGAGGAGGTGTTGTTGCCTATCCTTACTGATTGTGAGTTAGGAAGTTCATGATCCAGTCACAGAGAGAGGTGTTGAGGCCAGGCCATGGTGTTCGGAGATGAGTGAAAAATAGTGTTGAAGGCTAAGCTATAGTCAACAAATAGGAGTCTGACATAAAGAACAAAGAACAAAACAGCACGGGAAACAGGCCCTTCGGCCCAACGAGCCCGTGCCGCCACCCTGATGTTCCCACCTCTACCCGTGATCCCTGTCTATGTTTATAGATCTATGGATTAAAAACCAAATTTGAGACAATTTAGGGAGAGTTTGTTTTGCCAATTAGCCTAAGAGCACATCTTTGGGATGTGGGAGGAAACCGGAGCACCCGGAGAAAAACCCACGCAAGCACGGGGAGAATGCGCAAATTCCCACAGACACAGGCCCAAATCCATGTATCTGCACAGCACAGCGATAGTCACTGAGCTGTCGTATTGCCCATCAAATGGTCCAGGTCAAGCGTACACTAACGACGTGAAGCACTAGGATACTCTTGAAAAAAAAATCCAAGAGCAGCCCTCTCACGACCCATCGTGTGTATGCCCCTTGTTAGACAACAAGGTGGACCAAAGTACCTGTAGGATAAAAACAAGTACATCAATATCATCATCTATTTACACACTTCCCAGGGACTCCCAAGGCTCATGATCCCTATTTTAAAATCAGTTTTCTATATCCCTCCATTCCCATTCTGTTCATGTGCCCATCTAAGTATTTCTTAAATAACTCCAGAGTACCTGCCTCCACCACTTTACTTGGCAGCGCATTCCATACCCCCACCGCCCTCTGTGTGAAAAAACTCCCTCTAGCATAGGTGTCCTTGTTTATCTAGATGTTCCAAGGTTGAGTGCAGGGCCAGGGAAATGGTGGCTGCTGTAGACCTGTTGCGGTGGTAGGAAAAACCGTAATGAATCCAGGTAGTCCGGAAGGCTGGAATTGATTCATACCATGACAAGCCTTTTGAAGTACTTCATGATGATGGATCTCAGAGCCACTGGCCAACAGTCATTAAGACACACTGCCTGGTTTTTCTCAGGTACTGGGATGATGGTCATCTTCTTGAAGCAGATAGAAACCTCAGATTGTTGTAAAGAGTGGTTGAAGATGTCTATGAATACCTCCGCCAGCTGATTTGCGCAGGATCTAAGTGCTCCGTCTGGACCTGTTGCTTTCTGTGGGTTGACCTCCTGCTCTGACATCTGCAGCCCAGATACAGATTCATCCAGGGTGGAGGGCGTGCTCTCGCTGACATCTTGCTCAAAACGAGCATAGAATGCATTGGGGGCTTATCAGGGAGGGGTGCATTGGAGCCGTCAATTTTACATGTATCCATCTTTTAGACTTTAAAACCTTGCAGACCTTGCCATTGTCGGTGGGGGTTAGTGCGGGATCTCTAGCTTGGTTTCATATTGTCTTTTGGCATCTTTGATAGATTACCTTAGATCATATCTGGCTTTTTTATGTAGATCAGTGTCACCTGACTAGAAATCAGACCTGGACTTCAGCAAGCAGTGGATATCCCCATTCATCCATGGCTCCCAGTTGGAAAACATGCAGATTTGCTCCTCTGGCACACAGTCTTCTACACCCTTACCAATGTTGCTAAATGCAAAGTTAAAGTTTACTCATTTGCCAATGAAGTATTTCAGTTTAAAATTTATTTGTTAGTGGGCTGACATTAACACGGCAATGAAGTACTGTGAAAAATTCCCTAGTCGCCACACTCCAGTGCCTATTTGGGTTCACTGAGGGAGAATTTAGTGCGGTCAATGCACCCTAACCAGCGGTTTCAGACTATGGAAAGAAACTGGAGCACCCGGAGGAAACCCACGCAGACATGGGAAGAACATGTAGACTCCACACAAACAGTGAGCCAAGACAGGAATCGAATGCTGGTCCCTGGCGCTGTGAGGCAGCAATGCTAACCACTGTGCCGCCGTGCTGCCCCTCCGCCAGTTATTACAATGAAACTAGTCCTGTGGCCAATGTAGGACAGACAGTTCCCTCGGACCTGCTTCTGCTGTTCTTTTGGGCTGTGTCTTCCTGGTAACAGTAACTCACCAAGGAACCAACCAGCTTGATCTCCTCTTACAGGGCACTTCCTGTCCCCCTGTGTTTGCTTGGGGTGATCTTCCGATTGGAGTTTCGGATTGATTTGAGGGTCGTTGCCCTGGAGGGCTGATGCGGAGAGCAGAGACACAATCTGGTGAATGCTTTCCCTCACTTGTGTATCTTGCGGGGAGCTGGCTGGGAATTGGAGCAAGCTTCTGTCATTCCGTTCAATTGTAGTTATTATAGCAACTTCATTTTCCCAACTGCGCTCCATATCCTTCACCTATAAGGCTGTGGACATTTGAACAAATGCCCCGCCATCCTTTACCTTTTAGGACAGAGTTACAGATTTGTATAGAATCCCTACAGTGCAAAAGGAGGCCATTCTGCTCATTGGGTCTGTACTGACCACAATCCCTAATTCCCGCACTCCCATATTTGCCCTGCTAATTTGCTCCACACTCGGGTCAATTTTATCCTGGTCAATCCACCTAACCCGCACATCCTTAGAGTGTGGGAGGAAACCAGAGCACTCGGAGGAAACCCACACAGACACAGAGAGAATGTGCAGACTCCGCGCAGACAGTGAACCAAGTGGGAATTGAACCTAGGTCCCTGGTGCTGTGAGGCAGCAGTGTTAACCACTGTGCCACTGTGCCACCCAATTGATTTGATTTATTATTGTTACATGTATTGGGATATTATGAAAAGTATTATTTTTTGCATGCTCTACAGACAAAGCATACTGTTTATAGAGTACATAGGGAGAAGGGTGCAGAATGTAGTGTTACAGTCATAGCCAGGGTGTAGAGAAAGATCAACTTAATGCAAGGTAGATTCATTCAAAAGTCTGATGGCAGCAGGAAAGAAGCTGTTCTTGAGTCGGTCGGTATGTGACCTCAGATTTTTGAATCTTTTTCTCAAAAGAAGAAGGTGGAAGAGAGAATGTCCGGTGTGTGTGGGATCCTTCAATATGCTGGCTGCTTTTCCCAAGGCAGCAGGAAGTATAGACAGAGTCAATGGATGGGAGTTATTCGTTGTGTGACAAAGTGCTCCCTAATTTCACTCATAAACTCCAATTTTAAAATTATGGGTGAGATCTGACCCCCCTACCCCTTCGGTTTTTTATCCCTACAGTGCAGAAGGAGGCCTGCATCAACTCTCTGACAGAGCACCTTACCCAAGTTCACCACCTGCCCTATCCCCACAACCCCACATTTTACCTCGCAAATTCCCCAAACACTTTGGACACTAAGGGGCAGTTTAGCATGGCCACTCTGCAGCACGGTGGCACAGTGGTTAGCGCTGTTGCCTCACAGCGCCAGGGACCTGGGTTCAATTCCAGCCTCGGGTGGCCGTCTGTGTGGAGTCTGCATGTTCTCCCCATCTTTGTGTGGGTTTCCTCCGGTTTCCTCTTACAGTCTGAAAGATGTGCGGGTTAGCAGGATTGGCCATGCTGAATTGCCCCTAGTGTCAAGAAAATTAGCAGGGTAAATACTTGGTGTTACAGGACCGGGCCTCGGTGAGATTGTGGTCAGAGCAGACTCGATGGGCCAAACGGCCTCCTCCTGCATTGCAAGATCCAATGATTTGATCTCTTGGCCATTGATGGCTGTGCCTTCAGCGACCTAAAGTGTTCTGGAATTCCCTCTCTGTATCTAACTCCATGTTTGGCCACAGTTTTGAGTCATACTTTGTTTGACTGTAGTTCTGGGAGATCCCTTGGAATTTCTTTAAAGTCACTATACGAATGCATGTTGTTGCTTGAGGTTGCTCTACAAACACCATGCGTTGGAGTTCTGGCTGATTGGGAGCTGGAATTCTCCGGCCGTTCAGTCCGGCGGAATTTTCCAGTCCCGCTGGCAACACAACCCTGCCCGCGGGCTTCCAGCTGGCTGAGGTTGACACCAGTGGGAATTCCCATCGATGGCAGGGATTAACAGGATAAATATGGAGGGGTTGTGAGCTGGCTGGGATTGTGGTCAGCGCAGGCTGGATGGGCCAAATGGCCTCCTTTGGCACTGCAGGGATTCTACTAGCAAGCATTGCGGTTTCTCCAGCCAGCGGGAAACAGGCGTTTGGGAGGCTGGAGGATCTCGCCCAGGGTCTTTCCTTTGTTCTGAATTTCTGCCTTTTCCCATTTCACTGGTGCTGGTGACTCTTGATTTTACTCCCTCACCCCGTTGCAGTGCACATTTCGACCGCAAGAATCATGTTTTGGTTCTGAACACTAACCTTCGGGGAAAGCATTGGACATCACAAACATTGAACTGGGGATTTCCAGCCTTACTAATTGTGGTGAACACACCACAGGCTCTCTCTGGCCTCCTTCACAAACATCTTTTTAATTTGTGCTTAACCCTCTCCCCATCCACATTGTCTGTGCCTTTAAGACTTGATCAATTGTATTCTAATCATTATTCACGTAAATTGAGTTTGTGTCTTTATATGTCTGTTTGTAATCAGAACTCCCACTCACATGATGAAAGAACAGCCAGTTCTGAAAGCTAGCGGTGTTTGCTACAGGTAAACCTGTTGGACTTTAACCTGGTGTTGTGAGACTTTTCACTGTGTTCCTCACAAACTGACAGAGAATTTCCTTTCATTTATTATTCCCACATGTATTTGGTATACAGTGAAAAGTATCATTTCTTCTGCCCTATACAGACAAAGCATGCCATTCATAGAGACAGAAAGAAGAGGGTGCAGAATGTAGTGTTACAGTCATAGAATGGAATACCTACAGTGCAGAAGGAGGCCATTCAGTCTATCGAGTGTACACTGGCACTAATCTCACCCAAGTCCTATCCCCGCTTAGTTACCCTGCTAATCCCTCTGACCTATCATATCCAGGGACATTAAGGGTTAATTTAGCATGTCTAATCAAGCTAACCCGCTTTTCTTTGGAGTGTGGGAGGAAACCAGAGCGCCCGGAGGAAACCCACACACATACGGGGAGAATGTGCAAACTCCACACACCCAGGAATCGAATCCAGGTCCCTGGCACTGTGAGGCAGCAGTGCTAACACTGTGCCATTATGCCACCCTCATAGAATTTGTATCTTTTCCCTGATGGAAGAAGGTGGAAGGGAATATATCCAGGGCGTGTGGGGTCCTGGATTATGCTGGCTGATTTTCTGAGGCAGCGGGAAGTGTAGACAGAGTCAATGGATGGAAAGATGGTTTGCATGATGGACTGGGCTATGTTCACAATTGTTTGTAGTTTCCTGGGCAGAGCAGGAGCCATACCAAGCTGTGGTACAACCAGAAAAAAATGCTTTCTTATGGAGCATCTGTAAAAGCTGGTGAGAGTCACAGTGGATATTTCCTTAGTCTTCTGAGAATGCCCTTAGCCTTCTGAAAAGTAGAAGCATTAGTGGGCTTCCTTAACTAGGACAGGTTGTTGGTGATCTGGACACCTAAAAACTTGAAGCTCTCGACCATTTCTACTTCATCCCCGTTGATGTAGACAGGGGCATGTTCTCTACGCTTCCTGAAGTCAATGACAATCTCCTTCATTTTGTTGACATTGAGGGAGAGATTATTGTTGCCGCACCAGTTCACCAGCTTCTCTATCTCATTCCTTGACTCCTCATTGTTGGAGATCCAACCCACTACGGTGGTGCCGTCAGCAAACTTGAAAATGGAATTGGAAGGGAATTTGGCCACACAGTCTTCAGTGTATAAGGAGTATAGTAGGGGGCTGAGAACCCAGCCTTGTTGGGCACTGGAGGAGGTATTGTTGCCTATCCTTACTGATTGTGACCTGTAGGTTAGGAAATTCAGAATCCAGTCACAGACAGAGGTGCCGAAGCACAGGCCACGGCAGAGATGAATTTTATTGGGATAATGGAGTTGAAGCCTGAGCTGTAGTTAATAAAGGAGTCTGCAAAATCACCATTGTCCCATTCATCTGTTCGAATGGTTTCTCTGTATCTCTGGCGATTTATTCTCTTGCCTGCAAGTTGGTAATTACCCTGCGCTCTGAAGGATTGACCTTGTATTTCAGGTGGTCTGAATTCTTGTGCACTCTGACAAAACATCTTTCCGAAGCTTTCATGGGGAACTGGACTAATTCCTGAGGGACTGATAATTCCAAGTCAGTCACTGCACAGCTGCAACTCTGAGGAGATTTCATAGAGGGTTCCACAGCGCAGAGAGACACCCTTCAGCCCATTGTGTCTATGCGCCTTGGGAGTCCCTGGGAAGTGTGTAAATAGATGACGATATTGATGTACTTGTTTTTATCCTACAGGTGCTTTGGTCCACCTTGTTGTCTAACGAGGGGCATACATGCGATGGGTCGTGAGAAGGCTGCTCTTGGATTTTTTTTCGAGAGTATCCTAGTGCTTCACGTCGTTAGTGTACGCTTGACCTGGATCATTTGATGGGCAACACGACAGCCCAGTGACTATCGCTGTGCTGTGCAGATACATGGATTTGGGCCTGTGTCTGTGGGAGTTTGCGCATTCTCCCCGTGCTTGCGTGGTTTTCTCCGGGTGCTCCGGTTTCCTCCCACATCCCAAAGATGTGCTCTTAGGCTAATTGCAAAACAAATTCTCCCTAAATTGTCTCAAATTTGGTTTTTAATCCATAGATCTATAAACATGGACAGGGATCACGGGTAGAGGTGGGAACATCGGGGTGGTGGCGCAGGCTCGATGGGTCGAAGGGCCTGTTTCCCGTGCTGTTTTGTTCTTTGTTCTTTGTTAATTTATCCCATTTTCCAGCACTTGGTCCATAGCTGTGTGTGCTCTATCGTTACATGTGCTCATCTATATATTTTTTCAATGTTGTGAGATTTTCTGACTCTCACACCCTTTCAGGCAGTGAAATCCAAGATTCCCATCACCCTCTGGCTGAAGAAGATTTTCCTTAAATCCTCTCTGAACCCCCTGCTTAAATCTGTGCCCCCTCCCCTTAATTGATCTCTTGACTAAGGGGAAAAGTTTATTTCTATCTACCCTATCCTTATGCTTAATAATTCTGTACACTCAATCAGGCCCCCCTTCAGCCTTCTCTGCTCCAAGAGAAACAGCCCCAGTCTAACCAGCCTCTCTTCATAGTGAAAGTCTCCCATCCTAGGCATGGATGGCACGGTGGCACAATGGTTAGCACTGCTGCCTCACGGTGCCAGGGACCAGGGTTTGATTCCTGGCTTGGGTCACTGTCTGTGTGGCGTTTGCACGTTCTCCCCGTATCTGTGTGGGTTTCCTCTGGGTGCTCCGGTTTCCTCCCACAGCCTGAAAGATGAGGTTGGTTACCAGGGGGATTAGCAAGATAAATACACAGTGTTATGGGGAGAGGGCCTGGGTGGGATTGTTATTGTCTCAATGGGCTGAATGGCCTCCTTCTGCACTGTAGGGATTACACTCACATGCACACACAGAAAAGTGCACTTACAAACGTATGCCCTGACACACACACACACACACACACACACACACACACACACGATAGCCCTGCCCTGATCAGTGGTTCCCCAGTGGATAGAGTGTTCCCGGGACAGGGCGGGGTTGTTATGTGAAGATCAGGATGAGTTAATTCTGTCTGGGTTATCGCACAACGGTGAAGAAGGTTAAACATTGACAGCTGGCATGTGTATGCAGTTTAAGGGACAGCAGTTTAACACTGGCAAGGGGCCAAGTCTTTCCCTTTGCACAATCAGACCACACCCTCGAGACCACCACCACCAACCTATATAATGGAAATGAGACCATGACTGGGATTCTCCCTTCCTCGTCCTGCGAGTGGGATTCTCTGAGCTCTCCCGTGACTAGGAATCTCCGACCTCGCTTGTGGTTGGGAATCTCCGAACTCGCCCCACGGCTGGGATTCTCCGGTTCCCCCGAGATTTGCCTGTTTTCCGTTCTCGCTGTCAGCCGTGGTGGCAGGACTGGAAATTCCGGCCTGTAAAAAGGGTCCCTCTGCATTTCTATAGCGGCTGTCACCATCCCAGGGCACATCCCACAATACTTTACAAAAAGAAAGTACTTCCTGAAGTGTAGGTAACAGGCCAGTCATAGTGGTGAGTCCATTAGATCGGTTAATCCTCAGCCTCCCATTCCTACGATTACCGGAAGATTCCCCCCCCCCCCCCCCCCCCCAACCCCCGCTGTCTCCCGCTCCCCAGTCAGAGAGGTACTTCTTCAAATGTGAGAGGGTTGGCGGTTCAGCCAGTATGAGGATTGAAAGCAGAAACTGGAGGAGGAGGCATGGCGGAGTGAGAGAGGGGGTAACTGGCAGGTAGGGATGGAGGAGGTGCTGTTAAATTTGGTTTGAGTTGAGATGTCGGATCTGCAAAATGTGGACAGGGCTTTGAAACACAAACTTGTTGCTGTAAGCAAGGGGAAAATTATTTCCTAATCATTTGTTGTAGAATTATTATCTAATGTAAACCAAAAGATGGAGTTTGTTCCTCAGTGTTCATTTGGTCTGAACACCTTTATTACCGTGAAGAGTCAAAGGACAGATAAAGGCCAAATCCAATGTGAGGCGCACCAATAAATTGATTCATCTTCAAACCGTTCTGTTGATGGAATCCCCGAGAGGCTCCCACCCCCAATTTCCTCAGAGACAACTACCTTCGACCCTTAACCTCTGACTCCTGAAGAAGCGAATGACTCTTGTCAACAGGATCAAGAAGGTTCAAGGGTCACAAACTAGAAGCAGAAGGAGGCCACTTGGACCTTCAAGCCTGTTCCGCCATTTGTTTTGATCATGACTGATCAGCAAATTCAATATCCTGATCCCCCCCCCCACCCCTTTAGCCCCAAGAGTTCTATCTAATTTCTTCTTGAAATCACACAACATTTTGGCCTCAACTACTTTCTGTGGGAGTGAATTCCACACATTCATCACTCTCTGGGTGAAGAAATTTCTCCTCACCTCAGTCCTAAAAGGTTTACCCCTTATCCTCAAACTATGACCCCCAAGTTCTGGATTCCCCCCATCATCGAGAACTTTCTTTCTGAATCTACCCTGTCTGACCCTGTTAGAATTTTATAAATTTTGATGAGATCCCCTCTCACTCTTCTAGAGTCCAGAATTGCTGGTGTCCAGGTTAATCTTTGGAGTAACATCGCAGGCAAAACAGAAGGAAAACATGTGGAAAATTTTGTTTCTTCCACTTTCTTTGAAAGTTTTTTATTTATTCGTTGGAAAAATGCTCAAAATGAGGGAGGGTTGTGGGCAGGGAAGAAAGCTGATTGGATGGACACTTGAAGGCAATAATCCATATACCTAAATCTCCAGGAATAGGTTTAACCAGCGATAGTAACCCTTACTGGGCATTTTAGAGTCATCGAGGTTTCCAGGATGGCAACAGGCCCTTCGGCCCAAATTACCCAAGCTGGCCTTTGTTTTTAATACTGAGCTATTCCCTGTTACCCACGTTTGGCCCACATCCCTCTATACCCATCTTACCCATGTAAATGCTTCTTAAAAGACAAAATTGTACCCGCATCTAATACTGCCTCCAGCAGCTCTTTCTAGACACCCATCACCCTCTGAGTGAAAATATTGCCCCTTTGGACCCTTCTGTATCTCTGCCCTCTCACCTTAAACCTGTGCCGTCTAGTTTTAGACTCCCCTACCTTTGGGAAAAGATGTTGCCTACTTAACTGATCTGTGCCCCTCATTATTTTATAGACTTCTATAAGATCACTCCTCAGTCTTCTACCCTCCAGGGAAAAAAATGCCCAGTCTATCTGCCTCTCCTTATAGCTCAAACCATCAAGTCCCGGTAGCATCTTAGTAAATGACTCGCCTACTTTGGGGGCATTCAAATGTTCGGTGGATAGGCATATGGATGATATTGGAATAGTTTAGGTTAGAGGGTCCACTGGCCGGCGCAACATCGAGGGCCGAAGGGCCTGTACTGCGCTGTAATGTTCTATTTTCCATGTAAATCTTTTTTAATAATATCCTTTCTATAATAGGGTGACCGGAACCGTACTCAGCACACCAGGAGCCAGTGATTGCCCAGAGGCCATTAAGATAATAAAGTTCCCAGCACCGGGGGAACGCAATGAAAAGAGATCATAAAAGCAAACACAGACAAACATCTTTTAACATTTTATTAAACAGACAAAGCTTTACGTATGATACGATTTTTAAAAATGTGAATTTTGTTTATTCTTTCATAGGGTGTGGGTGTCGCCGGCAAGGCCAGCAGTTTTTGCCCATCCCTAATTGCCCTCACATTGCTTGCTGGGCCTCTTCAGAGAACAGCTGAGCGTCAACCACATTGCTGTGGCTCTGGAGTCACATGTAGGCCAGCCCTGGTGAGGACGGCAGATTTCCTTCCCTAAAGGGCATAAGTGAACCCAGATGGGTTTTTTTTTTGACAATGGGCACCATCTTGAAACTAGAATCATAAAATCCCTACAGTGCAGAAGGAGGCCATTCGGCCCATTGAGTCAGCACAGACAACAGTCCCACCCAGGCTGTACTCTCACAACCCCACATATTTATGCTGCTAGTCCCTCTGACATTAAGGGGCAATTTCACATGGCCAATCCACCCATCCTGCACACCTTTGGACACTAAAGGAGAATTTAGCATGGCCAATCCAGTTAACCTGTACACCTTGGACACTAAGAGGCAATTTAGCATGGCCAATCCAGTTACCCTGTACATCTTTGGACATTAAGGGGCAATTTAGCATGACTAATTAACCTAACCCACACACCTTTGGACATTAAGGGACAATTTAGCATGGCCAATCTACCTAACCTGCACATCTTTGGACGCTAAAGGGCAATTTAGCATGACTAATTAACCTAACCCACACATCTTTGGACATTAAGGGACAGTTTAGCGTGGCCAATACACCTAACCTGCAGATCTTTGAACACTAAGGGACAATTTAGCATGGCCAATCCACGTAACCTGCACATCTTTGGACACTAAGAGGCAATTTAGCATGGCCAATCCACCCTGACCTGCACATCTTTGGAAACTAAGAGACAATTTAGAATGGCCAATCCATCTAATCTGCAGATCTTTGGAGTGTGGGAAGAAACTGGAGCACCCGGAGGAAACCCACACAGAGTGTAGACTCCACATGGGCAGTGACTCAAGCTGGGAATCGAACCTGGGTCCTTGGTGCTGTGAGGCAGCAGTGCTAGCCATTGTGCCACCGCCCTGCCTATTGTGGCAGTACCTCGAGCTGCTATAATGAACCCTCGGGGTGAGAGTGGACGTGCCTGCACTGGTTCCAAGTCGGGCTGAACTGGGTACATTTTGCTACCAGCCACTGGCCAATTGAAAAATCGCCAAGTTTTGACAAAACAAAACAAGTCAAAAGTTTATGCAAATAACGTCAAATTGGGAAATGTAGCTTGTGGCAAATTAACTCATAGCTCGACTGAGCTTCGGTCTGAAAACTTTATTGTAATTTGCTTTGTATTAAAACCTGTATCCCATCCCATTCAGCTAACCACCCCCACCCCCCCCTCCCCCTTGGTAGTCCGCTTTGACTCCTGAAATGTAAACTTCTCACTCTCATGATCAAACCCCTCTGTTGCTGATCTCAGGGTGAACTCTTCCAGCCTTCCAACTGCCTGAGATTTTATTTTCCTGTCTCTTACGCACACAACCCCCCCCCCCCTCCCTGCCCCCGACTGTTGGTGCCCATGGCCAAAGCAATGGCATTTCCCACCTCCGCCGCCACACCCCCCCACCCCCGCTTAAGCCTCTGTGGTTCTCCCTCCTCAACAAAGTCTTCCCAAGTTCTGATCATTTGTTCCAATGGTTGCAATTTTACCCCAAAAAAAACAGAATACCGGAGCAGTCTGCGCTGGGTCTCTCAGATCACAATGCTTCCACATCTGGAAGCATTTTTTTGGTGAGTTGGGAGTTTTGTGCTGGTACTGAGGGCAAGGGGTGGCTTAGCCACTGAGCCGACTCCAGAGTGCCGTTCCGTAAGGGCGTCCCAGTCTCACAATGCATTGGGAGACTCCCTTCCCCCTCCATAGACATCAGAACCTCCATCTACCCCATCAGCGGCATGATCCCGCATTCACTCCCTGATGGAGGTCACCAGTATCAACTCTTCCGATGAGTCCCTCTGCTTGACCCCTGACCTGTCCCTCATCATGACCCCTGACCTGTCACCCCATCATGATCCCAGCATGATCTCTGACCTGCTTCCCCATCATGACCCCCGACCTGCCCTTCATCATGGCCCTTGACATGGTTCCCCCATCATGACTCCTGACCTAACACCCCATCATGACCCCCATCATGACTCCCATCATGACCCCTGGCTTGCCCCCTCATGACCCTTGACCTGTCCCCATTATGACCCCCGACCTGCTCCCCCTTAACCTGACCTCATCAAGATCTCCAACATGCCCCCTCCCTTCCTGACCTACCCCTGCATGGCTCCCTTGCACGATTCCACCCCCCCTTCCACCCCCACACTCAAACACCACCCCCCCTCCCCACTTCATCATAGCTTCGTAGCCCCCACTCGGGCCCACCCCTCTCAGACTCCCTTGGCACTGCCCCGGCACTCTGGTAGTACCCAAATGGTACATGCAGGGTGCCAACCAGGCCCTGCCAGATGGTACTGCCCAGCCATACCGCCTGACTATCCAGAGGCTTCAATGGCCTACAGTCCTCCCCATTGCACCTCTCATTGGGGTGGTGCGGGGAGGGAACATTCACTAAAACTTTACTGCCTGTTTTAGCGTCTAACCCCTGAAGAGATTTACCCAACGTAGAGATGAGAAGACGGTGTTAGGGCCAAAATAAAACCTGAGGTCCATGAATCAAGAGTAACTTGGGGAAGTTATCAGTTACTCGGGTAACTGCCGAGCAGTTTCATGCAGCAGGCAAAATGGGCCGAATGGCCCTCTGGGGCTACAGATCTGTTCAGCTGTTTCAGGTGAAAGGTGATGTCAAAGGTCGGAGGGCGAAGGCCAGATTTGTACTTGGTGCTGGAGGTGATACTTTTGGAAAACCATCAGAGAGGGAATATTAGCAAATCGAGAGGAGCAGCTTTGGTTCTGCACCGATCTGGGATCCGTTCTGGCATTGAGCTACCGATTAGGTCAGATGTTGGCTCCATTTCCCTGTTGCCCCCACCTCCAATCCTCTTCACCTCTCCTCTGTTAGCCACCCTTAGAGCAGAGAAGTAGCAGCCGGGTGAAAAATGGTGTTACCGCGACGGGGGAGGCAGTGGAGGGGCAAGGCTGGGCCTTGAGTTTGTCGCTTGAGGTAAAACCTCCTCCGACTCTGGGCACTCCTTGTTGAAGCGAGGGATATGGTTTGTCTAAGTTGTCGTTGCAGCAGGAATCCTGAGCCTCTCTCCGTTCTAGCCCCCCCCCCCACCCCAACCCCGCCAAAACTCCGCAGATTGCCTACCCCCTCGCTTTTCATTTTGGTTTTTTTTTTAAGAAAAATCGGCTAGTCCGCCATTCCCTTCAAAGGTCAAAAGTCAACGTTACCCACTGCGCGCGTTCGGAAGGCTTTAGGAGGCAGATGGGGGGAGCAGGCTGGGCTGCGGTGAGGTAAATGCCGTGTTTAGCCATGCCCGGTGCTGGGGGGAGTACCGTCCGTGCCATCTGCTGTCCCCAATGCGTGGCGAGACTTCGGCCCCTCCCGGCCAGTCAGGGCTCTCGGCTTTGGGCGGGGTCGCAGGGCCTGCGTAGCTCAGGTATTTCTCCAGATGTCCCCCAGGCCAGGTGAGGTTGTCCTGATCACTTCCCAGAGAACGTTTCCCTACAATCTGTTCAAACAAAGAAAAAATACAACACTAGTGTTTTTCATCTCATTTTGGAGTTATTTTGTACAGTGCAGTGTGGAGACAGAAGGCCCCACTGACCTTCTCCAGGTAGGAAGCTCAGACTCATAGAACCACACTTCAGCCCATCGAGTCTGCACCAGCACTCGAGAAACTCCTGACCTCCCACCCAATCCCATCTTCCAACATTTGGATGTTGTGATGTGCTCATCCAGGTATTTTTTTAAAGGATGGGACATAACCTGCCTCCGCCACCCTCCCAGGCAGAGCATTCCAGACTCTCTGGGTAAAAAAACTTTTCCTCACATCCCCCTAAATCTTCTGCCCTTCACCTTGAACCTGTGTCCCTTTGTAACTGACCCTTCAACTAAAGGGAACAGCTGCTCCTTATCCACTCTGTCCGTGCCCCTTATAATCTTGTACACCTCGATCGGGTCGCCCCTCAGTCTTCTCTGCCCCAGAGAAAACAACCCAAGCCTATCCAACCTCTTCTCATAACTTCTGTGTTCCATCCCAGGCAGCATCCTGGTGAATCTCCTCTGCAGCCCCTCCAGTGCAATCACATTCTTCCTATAACGCGGCGACCAGAATCTCACACAGTGCTCCAGTGGTGGCCTCACCAAAGTTCTACACGACCCTAGCAGGACTTCCCTGCTTTTGTAATCTTTGCCTCGATTGATACAGGCAAATGCTTCATGTGCCTTTTTCACCATCCTATTAACCTGTCCTTCTGCCTTCAGAGATCTGTGGACAAACATGCCAAGGTCCCTTTGTTCCACAGAACTCCTTAGTGTCCCAATATTTGTTGAATACTTCCTTGCCAAATTACTCCTTCTCAAGTGTAACACTTCACATTTTCCAGGGTTAAATTCTGCCCATTTGGCCATCTTGTTTAGATCTTCTTGCCATTCCACCTCACTGTTAACCACCTGGCCAATTCTCATCCACACAATCTGGACAGGATGTCTAGAGGGAGACTGGAAAGTCTGAATCTCTGAAGGCAAATGAAGTTCTACCCAGTGTCCCATCCGACACCTAAAACTGGTCACTCGCCTCATTATGGTTTGCGGGAGTTTGCTATGAGCAGGTTGGATGCTGCATTTAGTTAGGATGGGATATTCTCCACTTGCCTGGATGGGTGCAGCTCCAACAGACTCCACACCATCCAGGACAAAGCAACCCCGCTTGATAAATCCGCTCCACAACCCTAACACTCTTTCCCCCATCACTCTCACACAGTGATAACTGTTCGCTAATGCATTGCCGCAACTCACCAATCTTGGTTAGACAGCACCTTCCAATCCTCTACTGCTGAGAAGGACAAGGTCTTTGGAACATCATCACCTGCAAATTCCTCTCGAAGCCACTCCCCAACCAGACTTGGAAATATATTGGCCGTTTCTTCAATGTTCAATAAAGCAGGCAATCCGTCTCTAAGAGCACCTATACCGCACGCACTGCAGTGGGTTCAAGAAGGCAGCTCATCACCACCTTCTCAAGGGGCAATTAGGGACGGACATCAAACGCTGGCCCAGTCAGTGATGTTCAATTCCCACAGGGTTAGATACAGAATAAAGCTCCCTCTACACTGTCCCCATCAAACACTGTAAGAATCTGGCAACACCAATTTTAAATCCAACTGATTTGTTTGATAGTAAATCTGCGAGCTTTCGGCCTTTGTGCCTTCGTCAGGCGGATGAGATGTTCTGGTCTGCAATAGCGCACATCAGCACAGACACAGATTGCTGATTAGAATGCGAATCCTTACACCTAACCTGCTATTCAAGTCTTAAAGTGGCTAACAATGTGAGTGAAGGGAACACGGAGCATTGGTTAGAGAGATGTGTATTGTCTCCAGACAGCACAGTAAGTGAGGTTTTTTTGCTAACCCAGGCAAGTCATGGGGATAACAGATAGTGTGACACGAAGCCAAGATCCCTGTTAAGACCGTCCTTATGTGTGCGGAACTTGGCTGTCAGTCTCTGCTCAGCGACTCTGCACTGTCGTGTGTCATGAAGGCCCCCTTGAAGAACATTTACCCGAAGGTCGGAGGCCGAATGCCCGTGATGCTGAAGTGTTCGCCCACAGAAAGCTATTGCAGACCAGAACACTGCATTTGCCTGACGAAGACGAAAGTCGAAAGCTCGCAGATTTACTATCAAATAAATTGGTTGGATTTAAAATTGGAGTTGCCAGATTCTTACTGAGTTTAGCCCAGTCCAACGCCGGCATCTCCCCATCAAACACTCCCAGGACAGGTTAGCACGGGGTTAGATACAGAGTAAAGCTCCCTCTACACTGTCCCCCATCAAACACTTGAAGCAGGTGGAAGGGTCTCACTGTTGGGTTTTCCCATTGAGTCTTACCCGGTGTAATGAGGTCCTTTGTGGGAGTGAGGAAGGTGTAGATCTGACTCCCTCTGGTGGGATGGCGCAGTATGTCTCCAGAATCAGGAGGTCACAGCTCCGAAAGCAGCACTGCTCCACAATGCCTCGTTTCTGCATACTCCGACGGCCCATCACTTGGCTGACTGGGAACCAGGAAAGTGAAGCTATTAAACACACGGGAATCAGAAGCTGGTCACTCAAACTGCTTATCTGCCACTCGCCTTCCTTACATTCTACTTAAATCTTTTTTTCAACCTTCTTCCAGTAACTTTGATTCCTGGTAAAAAAAATGTTTTACATACAATTTCCCAGAGTTAGATACAGAGTAAAGCTCCCTCTACTCTGTCCCCATCAAATACTCCCGGGACAGGTACAGCACGGGGTTAGATACAGAGTAAAGCTCCCTCCACGCTGTCCCCCATCAAACACTCCCAGGACAGGTATAGCACGGGGTTAGATACAGAGTAAAGCTCCCTCTACACTGTCCCCATCAAATACTCCCAGGACAGGTACAGCACGGGGTTAGATACAGAGTAAAGCTCCCTCTACACTGTCCCCTATCAAACATCCCCAGGACAGGTACAGCATGGGGTTAGATACAGAGTAAAGCTCCCTCTACACTGTCCCCTATCAAACGCTCCCAGGACAGGTACAGCACAGGGTTAGATACAGAGTAAAGCTCCCTCTACACTGTCCCCTATCAAACACTCCCAGGACAGGTACAGCACTGGGTTAGATACAGAGTAAAGCTCCCTCTACACTGTCCCCATCAAACACTCCCAGGACAGTTACAGCACAGGGTTAGATACAGATTAAAGCTCCCCCTGCAATTGATTATGCCAGCTGCTTTTCCGAGGCAGTGGAAAGTGTAGACAGAGTCAGTGGGTGGGAGGCTGGCTTGCCTGATGGACTGGGTTTCGTTCACAATTCTTTGTGGCTTCTTGCCATCTTGCTCAGAGCAGAATCCATGCCTTGGTTTTGTCACTGGGCCAGTAATCCAGGCTATCAGGGCGTTGCTCTAGGGACCAGGGTTCAAACCCCACCATGGCTGATGGTGAACTTTCAATTCAGTGATACCCTGGAATTAAAGGTCTACGGCTGACCATGAGACCATTGTCAATTGTTGGAAAAACCCATCTGTTCACTAATATTCTTTAGGAAGGAAATCTGCCATCTTTACCTGGTCTGGTCTACATGTGCCTCCAGAGCCACAGCAATGTGGTTGACTCTCAACTGCCCTCCCAGGGCAATAAGGGATGAGCAATAAATGCTGGCCCAGCCCACAAGCCATGAATAAATAAAAAAAGTAAGTTTTGAAGACAACATTAATCCTTCCTGCACCAGGATATTAGAGAAAAGCATTTTTCTGTAGACGGGATGTGGCAAGGCCTACATTTATTGCCCATCCCTTATTGCCCTGGGAGAGGCAGTTAAGAGTCAACCACATTGCTGTGGCTCTGGAGTCACATGTAGGCCAGATCGGGTAAGGACGGCAGATTTCCTTCACTATAGGGATATTAGTGATCCAGATGGGTTTTTCTGACATTTGATGATAGTTGTCATGGTTACTGTTCCTGAGACTAATTTTCAATTCCAGATTTTATTCATTGACTTTAAATTCCACCAGTTGCCATGGTGAGATTTGGATTGACAGCATCTATTAGATGACAGGATGACACAGTGGTTAACACTACTGTCTCACAGTGCTAGGAACCTGGGTTCGATTCCAGCCTCAATTCACTGTGTGGAGACTGCATGTTCTCTCCGTGCCTGTGTGAGTTTCTTCCAAGTGCTGCATTTTCCTCTCACGGTCCAAAGACGTGTAAGTTGGGGAGATTGGCCATACTAAATTGAACGTTAGCATCCAAAGATGTGTAGGATGGGGTATTGGTCATGTACAGTGCCTCTTAGTGTCCAAAGATGTGTAGATTAGATGGATTGGCCATGCTAAATTGACCCTTAGTATCAAGGGGACTAATAGGGTAAGTATGGTTGGGATTGTTGTCATTTGGAGGTTTGATGGGCCAAATGGCCTCCTTCTGCACTCCCAGCACAGGTACAGCATGGGGTTAGATACATAGTGAAGCTCTCTCTACACTGTCCCCATCAAACACTCCCAGGACAGGTACAGCACGGGATTAGATAAGAGTAAAGCTCCCTCTACACTGTCCCCATCAAACACTCCCAGGACAGATACAGCATGGAGTTAGATACAGAGTAAAGCTCCCTCTACACTGTCCCCCATCAAACACTGATTCTATGTGTCCAAAAGAGAAGAGACTGAGAAGATAGATTGGTGATGTTGATCTCTGAATAGGAGAAAGGGAGTACTGCTCAATCAGTGGTAACTAATTCGTTAACAATCCCATCCAAGCCCTATCCCCATAACCCCATGCATTTACCCCAGCTAGTCCCCCTGACACTAAGAGGCAATTTAGCATGGCCAATCCACCTAACCTATACATCTAGTTAGGGTGCATTAACCCGAATATGCGCCGGAGTGTGGCGTCTAGGGAATTTTCACAGTAACTTCATTGCAGTGTGAATGTAAGTGAACCTCTTTCTGAGCTTAGAGAATCTCTCTTTTTCTGATAGAGAGGGAAGCAAAGGGGATTGTAAATGAGGTTGGACGCAGAGTGTGTTCTGGCCCACTGCTGAAGATTTGATTAATCCATCAGCCAGCTTTCCATGAAATGCAGCCATTGGCAGATCTATCGACGAAGGTCTGTATACATGCCCCATTGAACTGCCGGCTGCCTGAATACGGGCAGTCAGCAACCTCCAGCCTCACATTCGATACATGTCATGGCCTGTAAATATAGCTGAACTTGTGTGTAAATATAACAACTGAATTGGAGCTCCCCCAGTCTCTTAGCCAATATTTATCTCTCAGAAGGTAAGGCAAGGCAGTGGAACTGATAGTGCAGCCATTATCAAGTTGCCCACTGTGGGATCCTGCTGTGCAATATTTGCCTTCATCACAACAGAGATGCAGTTCGCTGGGTGCGCGTTGTTCCGGGGTGTGGCAAGGATGTGCTATAGAAAAGAATGCAAACCCTTTCATCTCCCAGGCTCAGTGGTCACCCAGGAGACCTATTAGAGAGTGGGTAACACCCATCGACAGAATCCTACTGTGCAGAAAGAGGCCATTCGGCCCATCGAGCCTGCACTGAATGCAATCCCACCCAGGCCCTCTCCCCATCACCCATGCATTTACACTAGCTAGTACCCCTCAGGGGCAATTTAAGCATGGCCAATCCACCCTAACCTGCACATCTTTGGAGTGTGAGAGAAAACCGAAGATCCCAGAGGAAACCCATGCGGTTACAGGGAGAATGTGCAAATGCCGCATAGAAACTGACTCAAGCCAGGGATTGCCAGAGTCAACACCTTCTGCAATAGTGGGGAAGGTTTCAGGTTATTTAGCCTAAGATAGACTTGTCGCAAGTTTAAGAGAGAGTACCGCTCAATCAGTGGTAACTAATTCGTTAACAATCCCATCCAGGCCCTATCCCCATAACCCCATGCATTTACCCCAGCTAGTCCCCCTGACACTAAGAGGCAATTTAGCATGGCCAATCCACCTAACCTATACATCTAGTTAGGGTGCATTAACCCGAATATGCGCCGGAGTGTGGCGTCTAGGGAATTTTCACAGTAACTTCATTGCAGTGTGAATGTAAGCCTCACTTGTGACTAATAAATAAACCTTTTACTTTATCTTTGAACACTAAGGGGCCAATTCAGCATGGCCAATCCACCTAACCCACACATCTTTGGAGTGTGGGAGGAAACCGGAGCTCCCGGAGGAAACCCATGAAGACATGGGGAGAACGTGCAAACTCCACACAGACAGTCATCCAATCGAACCTCATTCCGTGGCACTGTGAGACGGCAGTGCAAACCACTGTACAACCATGCAGGCCTTAGCAACCTGAATGCCAAGTGCCACAGAAAAAGGGGAGTATTAAGAAATATATTTGAGGAACTTTGTATTTATCGAGTTAAGATTGGTACTCAAGGAAGACCATTACCTGTACTGTGGTCGCAGTTTGTTGTATTGGGCAGCATGGTGGCACAGCGATTAGCATCGCTGCCTCACAGCACTAGGGACCCGAGTTCAATTCCCGGCTTGGGTCACTGTCTGTGTCACTGTCTCCCCGTGCCTGCGTGGCTTTCTTCTGGGTGCTCCAGTTTCCTCCCACACTCCAAAAGACGTGCTGGTTAGGGTGCATTGGCCATGCTAAATTCCTCCTCAGTGTAACCTGAACAGGTGGCGACTGGGGATTTCTACAGTGACTTCATTGCAGTGAGCCTACTTGTGACACTATAATAAATAAACTTTGGCTTTATTTAATGATTAAAAAAAAGGTGTCCTCACCAAAGTAAAACCCTCTCTCTGCACAGATGAATTGTAGGGCATCAACAAGTTCCGCTCCGCATAATGTCTCCTCTATCCATGCTCCTGATGTTCCTGAGCAGAGAGTCAGTGCGAACAAGATACACAGGGGCTTCACGGGACTCCTGAAACCAATTATCTAGGAAGGAAGCAGAGATTTGTCTCGATTCACTCTTGTTATCTTAGGATAAGTTCAGGGTGGCTCACCAGGATGTTGCTGAAGCTTTGTAGTAACAAAGCGAGGCTGGGGTTATTTCCCTTAGAGCAGAGAAGGCTAAGTAGGACTTGATCAAGTGGTACAATATTGGCGGGGGACAAGTAAGAAGTAGGTTAAAGTCCAACAGATTTACTTAGAATCACGAGCTTTCGGAGCACTGCTCCTTCATCAGGTGAGTTGCTTACCTGATGAAGGGGCAGTGTTCCAAAAGCTCATGGTTCCAAATAAACCTGTTGGTCTTTAACCTGGCGTTGTGAGATTTCTTACTGTGCCCAGCCCAGTCCAACACTGGCATCTCCACATCAAGATTATGAAGGAAGACGGGTCAGTAACCAGGGGGGCAGAGATTTATTCAAATAAATGCATAATACTATGGATGCTGGAATCTGAAACAAATACAGAAAATGCTGGAAAACCTCAGCAGGTCTGACAGCATCTGTGGAGAGAGAATGGAGCCAACATTTCATCAGAGCTGAGTCATCACCCTGTGCTGAGAAAGGATCACCCAGACTCAAAACACTGGCTCTATTCTCTCTCCACGCATGCTGTCAGACCCGCTGAGATTTTCCAGCATCTGTTTTTGTTTGTTGACATGATATGGATTTACAGTCAGGGCACGGGATTTAGAAGGGATTTGATGGAAAACTTTTTCACCCAGGAGGCGGTGGGAACTGAGGGGAGGCGATGGGCTACTGGTATTATCGCTAGACTATTCATCCAAGAATCTCAACGAATGTTCCGGGGACCCGGGTTCGAATCCCACCTCGGCAGATGGTGGAATTTGAATTCAATAAAAAATACGTGGAATTAAGAATCTACTGGTGACCATGAAACCATTGTCGGAAAAACCCATCTGGTTCACTAATGTTCTGATCTATGTTCTCATTATTTTGTAGATCTCTATAAGATCATCCCTCAGCCTCCTCCACTCCAAGGGAAAAAGTCCCAGTCTATCCAACCTCTCCTTATAACTCAAACCATCAAATCCCAGTAACATCCTAGTAAATCTTTTTTCTACTTTAATAATATCCTTTTTATAATAGCGTTACCAGAACTGCACACAGTATTCCAAGTGTGGCCTTACCATGATGGGACAGAAATCTGCTGTCCTTATCTGGTTTAGCTTAGATGTGACTCCAAACCTACAGCAATGCGATTGACTCTCAACTGGCCCTCCAAGGGCACCTAGGGGTGGGCAATAAATGCTGGCCCAGCCAGCGATGTCCATGTCCCACAAATGAATAAAAGAAAACCTAGGACTTGCTGCCTGTGGTAGAGCAGGAACCCTCAAAACATTTAGATGAACAGTTGAAATAGCGTACAAGAGTGCTGGAAAATGGATCAAAAACAGAAAAATGCTGAAAAACCTCAACAGGTTCGACAGCATCTGTGGAGAGAGAATGGAGCCATTGTTTCAAGTCTGGATGACCCTTTGTCAGAAATCATTTGGAAAATGGATGGTGCTTGATTGTTGGCACAGATGTGATGGGCCGAAGGGTCTCTTTATGTGCTGTAAAACCCTATAACTCGATGCCCGACTCTCCTCAATCCATAGAGGGAACCATAGAAGCCGTACAATGCAGAAGGAGGGTGATTGGGGTGAGATGCAGGCAGGATGAGGCTCGTGTGGAGCATAAATCCCAGCACTGAGCAGATGGGCCAAATGGACCTCTGTGAAGAATGGACTGCACTGATACACCATCTGTACCAACAACACGAGTGTGGAATTAACCCCCTGAGCATTGTTAGAGGGTTTGGGAGTTACCTAAGTTTCCTGGTGGCAAACTAAATGGTAGAAGAAGTAATTTTTCAGTTAGTTTGATGGGCGCCGTGTGGGGCACAAATATTTAGGATCATCCGTGAACATTGAAACTTCTGGAAATCTCAGCTCCCATCCCATGGGCCAATCTGAGGACAGCACGGTGGCACCGTGGTTAGCACTGCTGCCTCACAGCGCCAGGGACCTGGGTTCGATTCCATAAAACTCATCTCCAAACTCTCTGGCCTGGGCCTTGGTTTCTCCCTCTGTGATTGGATCCTGAACTTCCTAACACACAATTGCAATCAGTAAGGATAATCAGCAACAGTCCTCTATGATCACCCTCAACAACGGTGCCCCACAAGGCTGTGTTCTCAGCCCCCTATTATATTTCTTTTACACCTATCCCCTCCAATTCAGTTTTCAAATTTGCTGACGACACCACCGTAGTGGATTGATCTCAACAGTGACAAGATGGAATACAGGAATGAGATAGAGAATCAGGTGAATTGGTGCGGCAACAGTAATCTCTCCCTTAATGTCAACAAAATGAAGGAGATTGTCATCGACTTCAGGAAGCATAAAGGAGAACATGCCCCTGTCTACATCAATGAGGATGAACTAGAAAGGGTCGAGACCTTCAGGTTTCCACATGTCCAGATCACCTGTCCTGATCCCCCCAACGCCGACACTGTAGTTAAGAAAGCCCACCAAAGCCTCTATTCTCCCAGAAGACTAAGGAAATTTGGCATGTCTGTTGCGACTCTCATCAACTTTTACAGATACACCATAGAAAGCATCCTTTCCGGTTGTATCAAGCTTGGTATGGGCTCCTGCTCTGCCCAAGACCGCAAGAAACTACAAAAGGTCGTGAATGCAGTCCAATCTATCATGCAAACCAGCTTCCCATCCGATGCCTTGGCAAAGCAGCCAGCATAATTAAGGACCTCTCACATCCCGGACATTCTCTCTGCCACCTTCTTCCATTGGGAAAAAGATACAAAAGTCTGAGGTCACGTACCAACCGACTCAAGAACAGCCTCTTCCCTGCTGCTGTCAGACTTTTGAATGGACCCACCTCGCATTAAGTTGATCTTTCTCTATACCCTAGCTATAATTGTAACACTACATTCTGCACCCTCTCCTTTCCTTCACTACAAACAGTATACTTTGTCTGTATAATGCGCAAGAAACAATACTTTTCACTGTATATTGATAATATGACAATAATAAATCAGATCAAACCAAATTAGTTAGGGGCCATAAATTCCACCCCCCTCCCTCCCATAGGATCTTCCAACGCTGTCAAAGATGATGGTGCAAACAACAGGAAACCCTCCTGACAGCGGCAGGACTGGAAAATCATGCCTGAAGACAGTGGTGCAGAAAGCATGCACGGAAAACTCCCCACCCCCCACCACTTTCTCCTCTCTCCTTTCCTGACTCCTGTTTGGTTTTGGATACCAGTTGCTTCCGGCTGTCTGAGTCTTGACGATGCCTTACGAATGTTCGCTGAGAGGAAGCGTCAAGTGGGTGATGAGAGAGCTGACAGGAAAATGGTGACAGCTGGGGTTCGGCAGGGAATTTGGGAAGGGATTCCCTCCAGGCCGCTCTTCAAAACGGTCTGTTGGGCGGGATTCTCCGGCCTCCCAGCAGCACGTGTCCCGGCAGCGATGGTGGTGGTGGGGGGTTGGGGGGGGGGGGGGGGGGGGGGCGGTGGCATGTTGCTTGCTGGTGGTGGAATTCCCCAGTCCCCGCTGCTGCCAATCCTATTGATGTCACCCGCCCCCCCCCCCCCCCCCCCCCCCCACCAACCCCACAACGCCAGCAGGAAACCCGCAAGTGAAGGGTGAACTGCCGGCGGGCCTGGAGAATCCCACTGGCGTGAACAGCCAGAGAATTCCAGCCAATGGGTGGGAATTTATGACCTCGCTATGAAAGATTCTGCGGAATTGGAAACTCTTTATTTTCTTTCTATCTCCCGTACTTTGCTCCAACTCCCACCCTTTGCTTCTGTTTTAATCTATCTGATATCGGATCCCAGACCCTGTTGTATTAACATGTCGCTGGGAAGTTTCTAAGGGGTTAAGATGGAAAGCAAATAAACAGTCAACATGCTTTTTGGTCCCAGGTGTTCCTGCGCTTATTAACTTGACCTTTAACCTTTAAACCTGGTCTGATCATTGACTCTACTCCCTGGACTGACTGAAAGTGCTCCTTTGCTTTAACAACCACTCCAAAACTACCCCGATCTTTAAATGTCTCGACTGCCCCTAAATCTCCAACAAGAGGGAAGCTCCCCTTCATTTCCAGCATCACTGAACACCCCAACAATCCCGGGGGCCATCGTTGAACCAGAACCATACACTGGATCACTCTGTAGTCACAACGCCAGGCTGACACGGAACTGGATAACTCACCACTTGCTTTGGAAAGAGGATAGAAGATGTTTCCAGGATGGAGGAGAAACTTGGTTTGTTCTCACTCGAATGGTGGAAGTTGAGGGGGGGGGCGGGTGGGCGATCTGATAGAGGTCTACAAGATTATGAATTCAATGGACAGAGTGGACAGTCAGGTGATCTTTCCTAGGGCACTCGGGGATAGGTTTAAGGCGCGTGGGGCAAAGGAGATGTGTGAGGCAAGTTTTTATTTTACACAGAGGGTGGTGAGTGTCTGGAACTCGCTGCTCGGGGAGAGGGGTGGGAGCAGGGACGGAAGCCTCATTTCAGGGGCAACTTGACAAATACGTGAATAGGATGGGAAGGAAAGGATATGGACTCTGTAAGTGTGTACAGTTTTAGTTTAGGCAGGCATCATGGTCAGTGCAGGCTTGGAAGGCTGAAGGGCCCATTCCTGTGCTGTAATTTTCTTTCTTTGTTCTTCTGATTCCCCAAAGCCTGTCCACCATCTACAAGGCACAAGTCAGGAGTGTGATGGAATATTCCCCGCTTGCCTGGGTGGGTGCAGCTCCAACAACACTCAACACCATCCAGGACAAAGCAGCCCCCGCTTGATTGATACCCTATCCACAAACATTCACTCCCTCCACCGCCCGCTGCTGTGTGTATCCCAAGATTGACTGCAGTAACTTATCAATCAGAAATCTGCAAAATCACCGAGAAGGACAAGGATAACAGGCCTGAGAAGCACCTGTATCATAAAATATCTACCATGCAGAAGGGGGCCACTCGGTCCATCAAGTTTGCACCAATCCCACTCAGGCCCTATCCCCACTTAGCTACCCTGCTAACCCCTCTAACTTATCACATCCTGGGACATTAATGATTAATTTAGCATGCCCAATCAACCTAACCTGCACATCTTCCAGACTGTGGGAGGAAACCCACGCAGACACGGAAAGAATGTGCAAACTCCACACAGACAGTGACCCAAGCCGGGAATCGAATCCGGGTCCCTGGCGCTGTGAGGCAGCAGAGCTAACCACAGTGCCGCCTTATAAGTCACTCACCATCCTGACTTGGAAATACATTGGCCGTTCCGTCACTATCTCTGGGTCAGAATCCTGGAATTCCCTCCCTAACAGCATTGTGAGTGGACTTACATGACATGGCCTGAAGTGGGTTCAAGAAGGCAGCTCACCACCATCTTCTCAAGGGGCAATTAGGGATGGGCAATAAATATTTGCCAGCCAGCGATGCCAACATACCTCAAATGAATTTTCTAAAAGTAGGTGTTAAAAATTGGCCTGGTTTATTTACGGGAGAGAATTAAACCGCCACAGTTTCATAGAATCCCTACAGTGCAGAAGGTGGCCATTTGCCTATCGAGGCTGCACCGACCACAATCCCAGCCAGATCCCTATCCCCGTAACACATTCACTCTGCTAACCCCCCTGACACGAGAGTCAATTTAGCACGGGGCCAATCCACCCTAACCAGCACGTCTTTTGGACTGTGGGAGGAAACTGGAGCACCCGGAGGAAACCCACGCAGACACAGGGAGAGTGTGCAGACTCCGCACAGACAGTGACCCAAGCCGGGAATCGAATACAGGTCTCTGGCGCTGTGAGGCAGCAGTGCTAACCACAGTGCCACCGTGCTGACTTATAGTCCCATCATACCTCCGCCAATAAAACACCACCAACAGCAAATTGTACGGCTGCTCCATTTCATTACTACACGTGGGACCTTGCTGTGCATGAGGTGCTGCTGCATTTGACACTTTGACATAAAAGGAATCGCGGTCAGAGCGAGGCTATTGGGAATCTTTTTCGACAGTTGTACTGGAAAGTTCTGCTTGGAAGTGGGAGGGGTAATTGCAGATTCAACAACAACTTTCCAAAGTGATCCTGGCCTTGGACAGTGGAAAACATTTGCAGGGCTCTGCGAAAAGGTATGGAAGACTGGAACTAATTGGCTAGCTCCTTTAAAAGGATAACACAACCATGATGGCCTGAATGGCCTCCTTCTGTGATGTATGATTCCAGAAATTAACTTCATGCAAACATTGTGAAATGCAACAGAGAAACGAAAGCCTTTTCTTTGTAAAGAATGGAAGGAGAAATCTCCCCAATGAAATTCTGGGAGAAGTTGCCAAGGTTCTTGAGAATTTGGAAGTTACCTTAAATGGGTGTGTTCCTGCACGTCTGGGGAGCTGGTGGAATCCGGCGAAGCTGGGTGTCTGATACCTTCCCATTGTTGAGCAGTTTCTTTTACCAGGCAGTAACCAAGGAAAGTCTCGGCGTTGTACCGAGTCCCAGAGTGACACAGAGCTGTTAGCAGCAGCGAGTGTAATCAAACTCTGTCAGGGGGACTTTGCTCTGCTGTGCTTACTTGGCAGCCGTGTGTGTGTGTGTGTGTGTGTGTGTGTGTGTGTGTGTTTCTGTGTGAAAGTGTATGTGGGTGTTTGAGTGTGTCTCCGTGTGTATGTGAGAATGAGTGTGTTTGTATGTGTGTGTCTGTATAATAGTGTATAGGTCTGTGTGTGCATCTGAGTGTGTGTGTACATGTGTGTATGTGTATGTGTATGTGTGATTGTGTGTGTGTGTGTATGTATGTGTGTATGTGTATGTGTGAGAATGTATATGTGTGAGTGTGTATATATTAGTGTCACAAGTAGGTTGTGGAATTCACTACCACAGAAAGAATTTGAGGCCAAAACTTTGCATGATTTCAAGAAAGAATATTCCTCTCCTTTCCTTCTCCCTTGTGTTTATGAATTGTATGTTTTGTCTGTAGCAGCTCGCAAGAAATAATATTTTTCACTATATCCCAACATATTGACAATAATAAATCAAACCAAATATAACTGTTGGGAGCTAAAGGAGTCACAGGATATGGGGGGAAGCGGGGGGTGGAGAGGGCGGGTGATGGAGGCAGCATCAGGATATTGAATTTGATGATCAGCCATGATCAGAATTAATGGTGGAGCAGGCTTGAAAGACTGAATGGATTACTTCTGCTTCTCTTTTCTATATTTCTATGTTTCTATTTGTGTGCAGTTTGTCAAGGATCCTTCTCCATGTTTTCCGACTTTCCTTTCAGCATTTCTTTGTCTTGCATTGCCTCAATATCCAAACAAGCTCAGGTACTCAGCCCTGCCAACAATGCACTCTTACCTCACAAACTAGAAATAAGGATGCCAAACCTTACAATTGCTTCAGGTATGTTGTCTTTCTACAACCAATCTCATAAGCTCTTCTCTTCCTAGGTCTAACTTTAACTTCTATGAGCAGTAAGTACTCTGTTCCAATTGCAATTCCTCTTTGTTCCTTTTACTTCAATAGTCCTGGCATTTCTTTTCCTTTCCCTGGTTTCTGGAAACAGCTGCCCTTTAGGTCCTCCGAAGTTCATTCCATATGGCTTTCCTGCTTCTAGCTACACCAAGAGCTGTTCCCACTCTAATTACTAACTGCCCTGAATTCACAAAAAGCCTTCCCAATGTAAAGAGTGCCCTTGTCTGCTGTGATGAAACTGTGCCTTTAAGAAATGCATTTGTATCATGTTTCTTGTGCAGCATTTGTTTTAGCAGCCAATCCTATTATCAGTGCCGCTTTCTCTATACCCAGTAGCCCATGTTGTTCCTGCAACAGCAAAATTGATCTTAATTGTTGGGAGGTTTGTTTTAATCTGGGCTAATGCAGAGTTTTTCAGAATAGCACTTGATTTGATTTGATTTCTTTTATTATTGTCACACGTATTAACATACAATGAAAAATATTGTTTCTTGCGCGCCAGACAGACAAGCATACTGTTCATAGAGAAGGAAACGAGAGAGTGCAGAATGTAGTATTATAGCTGTAGCTAGAGTGTAGAGAAAGATCGACTTGATGCAAGGTAAATCCATTCAAAAGCCTGAGTCGGTCGGTACGTGACCTCAGACATTTGCATCTTTCTCCCAACGGAAGAAGGTGGAAGAGAGAGTGTCCGGGTTGCATCAGGTCCTGAGTTACACTGGCTGCTTCGCTGAGGCAGCGGGAAGTAGACAGAGTCAGTGGATGGGAGGCTGGTTTGAGTGGTGGATTAGGCTGCGTTCACGACCTTTTGTAGCTCCTTGCAATCTTGGGCAGATCAGGGGCCCATACCAAGCTGTGATACAACCAGAAAGAATGCTTTCTATGGAGCATCTGAAGAAGTTGGTGAGAGATGCAGCTGACATGCCAAATTTTCTTAGTTCTCTGAGAAAGTAAAGGCGTTGGTGGCAATTCTTAATTATAGTAATCAGCATGGGGGGACCAGGACAGATTTTGGCAATCTGGACACCTAAAAGCTTGAAGATCTTGACCCTTCTACTTTGTCCCCATTGATGTAGATGGGCATGTTCTCCTTTGCTTTTCCTGAAGTCAAGAACACTCTTCTTCAATTTGTTAGGTTGATTGACAGGAAAGGTCATGTGAGTGGGCAGGGCTAGAATCATAGAGAGAAACCTAGGTCAGTTGCTGCTTTAGGGCTCGAGAGATAAGGAACTCTTTTCCCCCCTGAAGATGGGAGACTGGAATCTGGCAGAAAATAGGTTTCTTTTCCTGAAGTTCTGCTGCTTTAAAGGAGATGTTTCTCTGCCAGCTGCTGTATGGGAGTCAGAAGGCAAGAGTCTGACGGACCTCTGTTCAGAGGTGTTAAAAGGAAATTTAGCATCCACATGAACGTATCTGTCTCTGTGCAAATTGCTGAAGATTGATGTCTGTGGGGATATTGCTTAAATTGGAATCATAAAGATAGTTAGTTGTTAAAATTATACCTTGTCATGTTTAAACATTTTCATTTGGTAAAAGCAATGCTAACTCATTTTGTTATATTTTAATTATGCTATTAAATAAAGTTTGTTTTGATAAAAGGTTCCTGGTAGGTCATTAGAATGACACCTGGAGTGAAACATTTTTAGCTTCCCCTAATGTGAAAATCAAATAAAGTTGGGGTCTAGGCTAACTCTATAATATACCTTAGAGTTTCTGATCTACTCCCTAATATTGCTAAGGAATCATTCATTCCTTCTAAGTTTTTATTTACTCCTTATGCTGAACACTCAGTAGAATGGAAACACAACTTTAACTGAAACCAGGACAAACCAAGACAAACTAGGATCTAACATGAAGCAAACCATAGGTTTAGTGTTCAAAGATGTTAGGTGAATTGGACATGCTAAGTAGCCCCTTAGTGTCCAAATATGTGCAGGTTAAGTAGATTGACCATGCTAAATTACATTTTAGTGTCCAAAGGTGTGCAGATTTAGTGGATTGGCCATGCTAAATTGCCTTTTAGTGTCCAAAGATGTGCAGGTTAGGTGGGTTGGTCATGCTAAATTGCCCCTCAGTGTTCCTGGATGAGTAGTTTATAAGGATTAGTGGGTTAAATGTGAGGTTATAGGGATAGGGTGTGGGTGGGATTGTCAGTGCAGACTTAATGAGTTGAATGGCCTCTTTCTGCACTGTAGGGATTCTATGATTCCATGAACAGTATACTTTGTACAGCATGCAAGAAACAATACTTTTCACCATATCCCAAAACATGACAATAAGAAATCAAAAGTTTTGTTCTTTATTCTTTAAATCAAGTTAGCAAACCAATTAGCTTCAGAAAATAACAGAGCAGTTGAAAGATTGATAGTGTGTGTCAACACTTTGAGTTAACCACAACCTCAGTAAAGTTTCCCTACTCTATTAAGATTTCACATTAATCTCCCACAATAGCAGCCTTCTGTTTGGTTTGACAGATTGATTATAATTGGAGCTCAATAATGGGTAACTTTTAGAGCCAAATTTGGCATCAGCTGAATTAAAATTCTGATGATGTGCTTCGGAGAGAGACACCTTGAACCTTCTTGTGTCTGAAAACATTTTAAACCCAGGCGTGATAGTGTCTAAACACATTTCCATTAAGCAGTGAGGAGTGTGGCTCCCTCTGTCTGAGTACCGGTGTTAAGGAACAGCAAGAACATCAACAGAGACAAAGTGGAAACAGTCGAGAGCATCATGCTTCTTAAGTGTTCAGATTACCTGTCCTGGTCCCCCCAGTTAAGAAACTGTAGTTAAGAAAGCCCACCAATGCCTCAGTTTCTCAGAAGATTAAGGAAATTTGGCATGTCAGATACAACTCTCACTTTGAGAGATAGAAAGACCATTGAAAGCATTCTTTCTGGTTGTATCACAGCTTGGTATGAGCTTCTGCTCTGCTCAAGACTGCAAGGAACTACAAAAGAACAAAGAACAAAGAAGGTCGAGAATGTAGCCCAATCTATCACACAAACCAGCCTCCCATCCATTGATTCCGTCCATCCTTCCCGCTGCCTTGGAAAAGCAGCCAGCATAATTAAAGACTCCATGCACCCCGAACGTTCTCTCTTCCACCTTCTTCCATTGGGAAAAAGATACAAAAGTCTGGGGTCACGTGCCAACCGACTCAAGAACAGCTTCTTTCCTGCTGCTGTCAGACTTTTGAATGGACCTACCTCGCATTAAGTTGATCTTTCTCTACACCCGAGTTATGACTGTAACACTACATTCTCCTTTCCTTCTCTCTGAATGGTATGCTTTGCACGCAAGGAACAATGCTTTTCACTGTATGCACATGACGATAAAAAAATCAAATCAAATCAAAGACATTAACGTGGTCAAAACATTCCTGGCTTGGAGTTAGCAGATCCTGGCGCACATCCTACTCCAGATAGCCCCTGCTCTGGGTTCTGAGTTGGTATCCCCCATTGGGAGGGAAGTGTGAGTTTGCAGGAAGAATATACAGAGGTAATATCAAGGAAGAAGCTCTGAAGGAGGTGCAGGCAAAAAAGGAGCATGGTGTATATGTACATTCGCCATTGTAGATGGCAGGGAATGTTGAGAGAGAGCATGGTGGCACAATGGTTGGCTGTGGGAATCGTAGCGGACATGCCAAATTTCCTTAGCCTCTGAGAAAGTAGAAGCATTGATTAATTATAGTGTAGGCTTGGGGGGTTGGGGGGGGGTAGCCAGGATAGATTGTTGGTGTTTGGGGCACCTAAAAACCCCAAGGTGAGAGAGCTTACAATTAATCTATGGCAGACAGAAAGAGGAGAATGCAAGCACTGTGAGGGTTAACACCGAGCTCGTGACTGGGTGGAGGAAGTTTCTAATGACGTGAGCCATGACTGAGAGATGGAGCGTAAGAGAGCGAGTGAAAGCTGAATGGGAACGGGCAGGTCGGGACTGGCTGAGGGGTGGATCCAACTGACAAACCAGCTCTCTCAGTTCAGGAAGAGCTCGGCTGTGAGGTGGCTGTGTGGCAGATAGCTCCGCAGGGGTTCTGCTGCCAGCAGGGTGGAGGTGCCACGGGGCATGGAGACCCCGCAGGCGCAGCGGATCACCCTGGGTCTGGGGGCGGACACCCGGGGTGGCCTCAGGAGGAGAGTGAGCCCCCCTGCCGGCCCGCGCCCACGCCGGCGGCACTGCCAGTCCCCCAGCGAGCTCCCCACCACCAGCCTGCGGCGCAACGAGCGAGAGAGGAACCGCGTCCGCTTGGTCAACTTGGGTTTTGCCAACCTGCGGCAGCACATTCCCCAATGGGGTCCGGCCAAGAGGACGAGCAAAGTGGACACCCTACGCTCCGCGGTGGAATATATCCGCTTGCTGGAGCTCCTACTGCAGGAACGGAACTACGGAGGCTCCCAACTGTCCCCCAGCTCAGGCAGGGAGCGAGGATCCATCGCTGAGTCCCCCCTCTCCGCCTATTCTTCCGAGGACATCTCGCACGACTCCGTCTGCTCTGAGCAAGAAGTCATGGCCTGCAAGGACTGGCTACAAGTCGAGTGAGCAGGTGAGTTCTATCCCAACCGCCCTCCCTCTCTCTTGCCACGGTTAGCGATCAATAAGATCCATAACTGAAGCTCTCCCACCGAATAGCTCCAGGGATCAGGAGGCTGAGACCAGGGACTGGCCTTGGAGGCAATCCAAAGCGGATTCACCAGATCGATCCTGGGAGTGGAGGGGTTTTCTTATGAGGAGAGTTGAGTAGGGTTGGGGCCTGGACTCGTTGGAGTTTAGAAGAATGAGAGGTCACCTTATTGAGACGTATCAGTTGGGTAACATGGTGGCACAATGGTTAGCACTGCCGCCTCCCAGCACCAGCATCCTGGATTCAATACTGGCCTCAGGTCACTGTCTGTGTGGAGTTTCTTCCCGTGTCTGCGTGGGTTTCCTCCGGGGGCACTGGTTTCCTCCCACACTCCAAACATGTGCAGGTTAGGGTGGATTGGGCCATGCTAAATGGCCCTTTAGTGTCAGGAGGTCTAGCCAGGGTAAATGCATGGGGTTATGGCGATAGGGCCTGGATGGGATTCAATGGGCTGAATGGCCTCCTTCTGCACTATAGGGATTCTATCAGATTCTCAGGGAGCTTGACAGGATAAATGCTGAGAGGTTGTTTCTTGTTGTGGGAGAGTTTGGGACCAGAGGCCGTAATCTCAGACCAAAAGAGAAAACGCTGGAAAATCTCAGCAGTTCTCGCAGCCCTTGTAAGGAGAGGAAATGGGCCGAGTGGCCTCCTTTTGTACTGTAGGGACTCTATGATTCCCCTCCCTCCTCCCACCGAGCACTGCCCCGCGAGCGTCAGCTGGAAATCTGAGCTCAAAAGTCGTGGGAATGAGGTCTGGAAACCTTGTGATTCAGAGTCACCAAGAGTCCGCGGACGCAGAATTTAGCCTGTGGCTTTCTGCTGGATCAACGGAAGATTGAGATGGGTGAGGAGGTTTTTTTGCGATTTGTTGACGCAAGAGTTTGAAGTCCTCTTCAAGAGTGAGTTGGTGTCTAAGTTTTAACTTGGAGGCAATTAGTGGCTAATCGAGACAAATAAATCCCCCACCACCAATCAAAAAGTGAGAAATTCCCTGAACAGAGTAGGGTTGGGTTGGGGGTGGGGATGGTGGGGGCGGGTGGGGGGGGGAGTAGTAGTAGGGGGGGAGAGTGGTGGGTGGGTGGCAGTAGCTAGTGGGGCAGTTAATGTTAGTAGGCTGGAAATAAGTTAAAGTTCATTTACTAGTGTCACAAGTTGGTTTACATTAACACTGCGATGAAGTTAATCCCCTGGTCGCTACACTCCGGCTCCTGTTCAGTCTCTTTTGCTGTGTGTGTGTGATCCTACGACTTTATGAAATCTAGAACACAAATCCAGCCATGACTCTGAACGAAATGAGTTTCCAGTGGTAAAAATATCAATTCTTCGAGGATAAAAGCTTTGACAAAGGACCATCTGGACTCAAAACATCAGCTTTTTTTTCTCTCCTCACAGACCGGTTGAGATTTTCCAGCATTTTCTCCTTTGCTAGGGGATGTGAGTTAAAGGTAAAAGGGGGAAAGTTTAAAGGAGATGTGAAAGGCAAGTATTTTTATACAGTGGGTGATAAGTGGTTGGCATGAGGAGGTGGTAAAAGCAGATCCAACAGTAACATTTAAAGTTTATTAGTATCACGAGTAGACTTATGTTAACACTGCAATGAAGTTACTGTGAAAATCCCCCGGGGACCACACTTTAGTGCTTGTTTGAGTGCACTGAGGGAGAATTTAGCATGGCCAATGCACCCTAACCAGCATGTCTTTTGGATTGTGGAGGAAACCAGAGGAAACTCACGCAGACATGGGGAGAACATACGTGCTCCACGCAGACAGTGACCCAAGCTGGAAATCTAACCCTGGCCCCCTGGCGCTGTGAGGCAGCAGTGGTAACCATTATGCCACCACGCTGCCCCATTCTGTGTTACTCATCCCGATCCATGCTCCCTGATTGCAATTTTTCTGTTGGGGAACTCGTGAATCAGTGCCAGGCCTGAGCGGATGATTGGAATGTAGAGAGAAACTGTTTTCTCAGATGGAATCAGGAACAGAGAGAGAGGGTATTGAAATATATCCTCTCTAGCAGCACTGTGGGTGTACCTACATCGCAGGGACTGCAGCATGGGTTTCCTCTGGGTGCACTGGTTTTCTACCACAATCCGAAAGGTGCACTGGCCATGCTAAATTGTCCCTTAGTGTGCCTGAACAGGCGTTGGAGTGTGGTGACAAGGGAATTTTCACAGTGACTTCATTGCAGTGTTAATGTAAGCCTACTTATGTCACTAATGAGGAGTAGAATCATAGAACTCCTATAAGGCAAAAGGAGGCTGTACTGACAATAATCTCACCCAAGCTCTCTCCCTGTACCCCATGAATTTACCCTGTGAATCCCTGACACTACGGTCAATTTAACACGACCGACCCACCTAACCCGTGCATCTTTGGGATGCCGGAGAAAATCACAGCACCCGGGGGAAACCCACGCAGACACGGGGTGAACGTGTAAACTCCACACAGACAGTGACCCAAGGTTGGGAATACGAACCTGGGTTCCTGGCGCCGTGAGGCAGCAGTGCTAACCCACTGTGTCACCCAGTCAAGGCAGCTCACTACCACCTTCTGAAGGGCAATTGGGGATGGGCAATAAATGCTGGTCTAGACAGCGACACCCATGTCCCGTAAAAGAATTTGAAAAAAGTTCTCTCGTCCTCTCTCTCTCTCTCAAACTTCAATAGAAACTTTCACAACTGAAAATAGTAGATTTTTATTAAGTGAGTGTTATGGAATTAGGGGCAGATAGAGAGATTAGACATGGGTCACCTGTTATCGTGGAGAATTCACGAGAGTCTAAAGGTCTCCCTGTATGCCTTTGGAGTATTTCCAGGATTAACATCTATCCGATGGCAATTTCCTAGGAATGTGTTTCCCTCAAACACTTCTCCCCCAGGTTAGATAGGCTGGAGTTGTTTCCCTTGGAGCAGAGGAAGCTGAGGGGAGATTTGATCAGGTGTACAAAATTATGGGGGGCCTGAGTGGGGTGATATTTACCCTAGCAGTTTAATAGAGTGGTGAAAAAGGCATACATCAGGCTCACCTTTATCAATTGGGGTATAGATTACTAAAACAGAATGGTCGCAATGGATAAAAGCAAACTACTGCCGATGCTGGAATCTAAAACCAAAAGAGAAAATGCTGGAAAATCTCAGCAGGTCTGGCAGCATTTGTAAGGGGAGAAAAGAACTGACGTTTCGAATCCAGATGACCTTTTGTCAATGCTTTGACCAAGGATCATCTGGACGTGAGATGGCTTTACACTGATAGAATCTTACAGCACTGAAAGTGACCATTCAGCCCCTCATGGCTACGGTTGCAAGGAGATAGACAGGTTTGTGATTGGTAAGGGGATCTAAGGTTACAGGGAAAATGCAGGAAAATGGGGTTGAGAAACATATCGATCATGATTGAATGGTGGAGCAGATCTGATGGGCCGAATGGCCTAATTTTGTTCCTATATGGGATGGCGCAGTGGCACAGTGGTTAGCTTTGTTGCCTCTCAATGCCAGGGACCAAGGTTCGATTCTCTGCGTGGGTCTGCGCGGAGTCTGCACGCTCTCCCCATGCCTACGTGGATTTCCTCTGGGTGCTCTGGTTTCCTCCTATGCTCCCAAGATATGCGGGTTAGGTGGATTGGCTGTGCTAAATTGCCAGCGGGACTAGCTAGGGTAAATGCAATGGGGATTGGGCCTGGGTGGGATCGTGGTTGGGGCAGGCTTGATGGGCCAAATGTCCTCCTCCTGCATTGTGGAATTTCTATTCTATATCTTATGGCCTATTCCATGTAGCCTAAACAATTTCACCTTTTCCCTTTTGGTTCCACACTCTGTTGGACAATGTGTGAGCGCAGTGACGTGTTCAGGATGTGGGTTGATGGTGAAAGATTAAAATCCAATACCCTTGAGGAACCGGCAACAGGTTCATTGTGGAATATTCATATCGGGAGTAGCCCTATCCTGGATTCTGCTCAAACACATTAGGTTTGTATTCTGAAGGCTTGTTTGTGGCTTTGGATCAGTGCCAATCAATTAGAATAAATTCTGCTCTGTAATTTCGTGAAACCGCCTCCCAATTTCCTGATGCCACATGCAAATAAAAAAGAACAAAGAAAATTACAGCACAGGAACAGGCCCTTGGGCCCTCCAAGCCTGCACCGACCATGCTGCCCGATTGAACTAAAGCCCCCTACCTTTCTGGGGACCATATCCCTCTATTCCCATCCTATTCATGTATTTGTCAAGATGCCCCTTAAAACTCACTATCGCATTTGCTTCCACTACCTCCCCGGACAACAAATTCCAGCCACCCTCTGTATAAAAAACTTGCCTCATACGTCTCCTTTACACCTTGCCCCCTCGCACCTTAAACCTGTGCCCCCCTAGTAATTGACTCTTCCACCCTGGGGGAAAAGCTTCTGACTGTCCACTCTGTCTATGCCTCTCATAATCTTGTAGACTTCTATCAGGTCGCCTCTCAACCTCCGTCGCTCCAGTGAGAACAAACCAAGTTTTTCCAACCTCTCCTAATATCCTCCACATCAGGCAACATCCTGGTAAATCTTTTCTGTAACCCTCTCCAAAGCCTCCACATCCTTCTGGTAGTGCGGCGACCAGAATTGAACAGTATATTCCATATGCGGTCTAACTAAGGTTTTATAAAACTGCGACATGACTTGCCAATTGCACAACTGCTCTTGTGAATGGGTGGGTGTAGTTGCCATTGGAAGTTGAGAAGCGCAAGTAAGGTAAACATGCAGGTGCAGCAGGCAGGAAAGGCGGCAAATGGTTTGTTGGCCTTCATTGCGAGAGGTTTTGAGTATAGGACAGAGTGTGTTGTTGCAATTGCACAGGGTCTTGGTGAAGACACACCTGAAGTATTGTGTGCAGTTTTGGTCTCTTTTTCTGAGGAAAGTTATCCTTGCTCTCGAGGCAATGCAGTGAAGATTTACCTTCCAGGGATGGAGGGACTGATGTATGAGGAGAGATTGACTAGGTTAGGATTGTTTTCACTGGAGTTCAGACAAATGAGAGAGAGGGAATCCTTCCTCCATCTCCTAAAACTCAACGAAAATTAAACTTTAAACTCACCAAAGAAAGGTTCAAAAACACTTGACCGTCCTTCTAACAATGCAGGATTATAAAACTAATCCCAGAGTAAACGCAAAAAAAACCATTTAAACCACTTATGTAGCAATAATAGGACTCATTCTAGTCAGCTCAGCAATAATAATGACATTACTGAAGCTGTGAGATGCAGAGATCATGATTTTAAAAAAATCTCTCTAATTAAGGTATATTAATAAGGTATATTAATGTAACATCAAACCACCTTTGCACCTTTTATTGAAGTTCCCAATCTGTTTTTGTGAACTCACACCTCAAACCTTCCTAATTTCCTTTGTTTAGATATAGGACTATAGTTTCAGATTGGACTTTTGCACTTTCCATCCTAGTGAAGAATTCTATCATGTTATGGTCACTATTTCCAAAAGGACCCTGCCCAACGAGATGATTAATTAACCTCTTCTCATTGCACAACACAAATTTAGAAGAGCATATTCCGTAACTGATTCCCTGACAAAGTAGTCCATAAAAAAATCTGAGGAAGACGTTCTTGGTATAGAGGGAGGACAGTGAAGGTTTACCAGGCTGATTCCTGGGGTGGCAGGTCTGTCATATGAGGAGTTGTTGCGTGGTTGCGTGGGTTTTCTCCGGACGCTCCGGTTTCCTCCCACAACCCAAAAATTCGCTCTTAGGTTGATTGGGAAACAAATTGTCCCTATAGTGAGAGTTTTCCATATTAGGAATAATATATATATTATTATATAGGAATAATATAATAGGATAATGGATTTGCTACTATATAGTTATGACGGCGGCGCGGGCTCGTTGGGCCGAAGGGCCTGTTTCCCGTGCTGTGTTGCTCTTATCCTTATCTTATCCTGAGAGATTAAGTCATTTAGGATTATATTTGCTGGTGTTTAGAAGAATGAACGAGATCTCATTGAAACTTCAAATTCTAAACAGAGTTAAACAGGATAGATTCTGAAAGAATATTCCCAGTGGTGGGACAGTCCAGAATGCCGGGTCATAGTTTGAGGAAAAAGGGAAAATCTTTTAGGACTGAAGTGAGGAGAAATTTTTCTCTCAGAGGATGGTGAATGTTTTGATTTGATTTGATTTAATTTATCATTGTCACATGTATTAACATATGGTGAAAAGTATTGTTTCTGCACGCTATACAGACAGAATAAACCATTCATAGAGAAGGAAAGGAGGAAATGCAGCAGCATGTGTGGAATTCACTACCACAGAAAGTAGTTGAGGCCAAAATATTGTGTGATTTCAAGAAGAAATTAGATATAGCTCTTGGGGCTAAAGGGATCAAAAGATGGGAGGGGAAGTGGGGGAAGGGGGGAGTCAGGATACTGAATTTGATGATCAGTCATGGGGGAAGATTGGAGAGTCATAGAGGTTTGGAACACGGAAACAGGCCCTTCAGCCCAACTTAACCATGCTGCCCAGCTTTTACCACTAAGCTGGGATGGCATGGTAGTTAACACTGCCATCCCATAGCTCCAGAGTTCGATTCCTGGCTCGGGTCACTGTCTGTGTGGAGCCTGCAAGTTCTCCCCATGTCTGGACGGGTTTCCTCCAGGTGCTCCAGTTTCCTCCCACAGTCCAAAGATGTGCGAGTTAGGCAGATTGGCCGTGCTAAATTCACCTCCTTGTACCTGAACAGGTGCTAGTGTGTGGTGACTAGGAGATTTTCACAGTAACTTCATTGCAGTGTGAATGTAAGCTTACTTGTGATTAATAAATCAACTTTGAAGCTTGGAAACTTCAAGCTAGTCCCATATTTGGCCCATATCCCTCTATACCTGTCTTACCCATGTGAATGTCTAAAATCTTTTTGAAAGACAAAATTGTACCTGCCTCCATTACTACCTCTGGTAGTTTGTTCCAGACACCGCCCTCTGTGTGAAAAAATTGTCCCTCTGGACACTTTTGGAAGGAGAAAAAGAGAAAAGAGACCAAACTAATTTCATGTTTTTTTCTATTTACAGGAACACCGTGCTATTCAATTCGAAGGTTCCTTAAACGGGACTGGCCCTGTTTTCCGCCCGTTTATTTTTGCTGATAACATTCTCCTTTACACACAGACTGCGGCCGAAGAGAACAGAGCTTTAATTTCCCAAATGGCTTCTATCTTGGAGCAGTGACCATTGCCATTAGCCTTTCCAAAGCTTCCAGCTTCCATCGGGTTTATTTATGTTATACATAGTGTAAATGTATAAATTTTGTTTAGGATAGGTTGGCGGGCCCGGGTAATCGATCTCTTCCCCATAAACAGGAATGGAGAAGAACTTGGGGGGGATGGCAGGGTTTGTGAAAATGTGGCTGGTTCGCTAATCCAAGGCCCCCCTCCCAGGCAAATTCTTTGGGAGTTACAGGTTCGAATCCCATCATGGCAGCTGGTGAAATTTAGATTCAATTCACAAAAACTGAAAGTGAAAACTAGTCTCAGTAACGGTCACCATGAAACTACAGTCGATTGTTGGAAAAACCTATCTGGTTCATTCACGCATTTTAGGGAAGGAAGTCTGCCATCCTTACCCAGTCTGGCCTACATGTGACTCCAGAGCCACAGCAATGTGGCTGTGATTTGTTGATCCAGAGACCTGGGCAAACGAGTTTCTTTTTAATTCATTCATGGGACGTGGGCAGTGCCAGCTGACCAGCATTTAGGCCAGGGTAGCATGGCGGCACAGTGGTTAGCACTGCTGTCTCACAGCTCCAGGGATCCTGGTTCAACTCCCGCCTCGGGTAACTGACTCTCTAGAGTTTGTATGTTCTTCCCATGTTTGCGTGGGTTTCCTCTGGGTGCCCTGGTTTCCTCCCACGCTACAAAGATGTGTTGGTTAGGTCGACTGGCCATGCTAAATTGCCCCTAGTGTCAGGAGGATTAGCAGAGTAAACATGTGGGGATAAGGCCTGGGTGCGATTGTGGTTGGTGCACATGGGCCAAATGGCCTCCTTCTGCACTGTGGGGATTCTATTATTTATTGCCAGATAAAAGCAAATTACTGCAGATGCTGGAATGTGAATCCAATTCCAGTTTCTCTGCTGTTTGGCCATTCGCACCTTCTATTCTCTCCATGGGCTGCCATTAGCAGCCTTTCTCCTTGTTTTTGTGGCTACGACTCACCTTTCATTCCCTCACCCTGCAGTATAAATATCTCCCACTTTCTCTGCCTTTTAGCTTTGCAAAGGGTCATCTCGAAATGTCAACGCTTTTCTCTCCTTACAGACCCTGCCTGACCTGCTGAGATTTTCCAGCATTTTCTCTTTTGGTTTCAGTATTTATTATCCATCCCTAGTTGCCCTTAGAGGACAGTTGACAGTGAACCACATTGCAGTGGCTCTGGAATCAGGTAGGCCAGACTGGGTAATAGATGGCAGATTTCCTTCTCTAAAGGACATTAGTGAATCATTAGTGAGTCATGGATCATGACTTCAAATGGCATCATGAAATTTGAACAGTGCTTTAAAAACTCTGGAAATAAGGCATAACCGTCAACATTTTTTTAGAGGCCAAATGGTTCACAGTTTAATTCCCTGTTAAGGAAGAAAACTTTTGCCTGAGTGGACTTATGTGACTCCAGCCCCGCGGCTAATTGACAGACCACTAACCCCCCTCTGAGTCACTCCCCTTACCACCACACCCTTCCCAGGGCAACTCCGGGATCATCCTGTCCACACCCTGAGAGTGAGTCACAAAAATAAATGTATATACTCTTACGGCTGGGCCACAGAGCTCTGAGCCACCAGGGAACGTGGGTGAGGGGCCGCATTGCCAAGTGCCTCCGGAGGATAATGGGCAAGGCTGGGTGTGAAGATGGGGTGCTGGGTTCGGGACCCTGCGGCAGTGTCGTACATCGGATTGTCTTCAGTTTCCTGTTTAGTGTAAAAATGTAAAATGAAACAGTAAAAACACTTTTATACCAAAGGAAAAAAATGTTTAATCTGTGTGTTAATGTGTGTGTGTGTTAGTGTATGTGTGTCAGTGTGTGTCTATGTGTGTCAGTGTATGCGTGTGTGTCAGTATGGGTGTGTGTGTGAGTGTGTGGGTGTGTAGGTGTGTGTGTGTGTCTGGCTGTGTTAGTATATGGGTGTGCGTGTGTCTGTGTGTGTCAGTATGTGTGTGTATCAGTGTGTGTCTGTGTGTGTCAGTGTATGTGTGTGTGTGTCAGTATGGGTGTGTGTGTGGGTGTGTGTGTGGGGATATGTGTGTGTGTGTGTCTGTCTGGGCGTGTTAGTATGTGTGTGTGTGTGTCAGTGTATGTGTGTGTGTGTCAATATGGGTGTGTGTGTGAGTGTGTGGGTGTGTAGGTGTGTGTGTGTCTGGCTGTGTTAGTATATGGGTGTGCGTATGTGTGTGTGTGTCTGTGTGTGTCAGTATGTGTGTGTGTCAGTGTGTGTGTGTCAGTGTATGTGTGTGTGTCAGTATGGGTGTGTGTGTGTGTGTGGGTGTGTGTGTGTGTGTGTCTGTCTGGGTGTGTTAGTATATGAGTGTGTGTGTCAGTGTGTGTGTGTGTGTGTCAGTATGTGTCAGTATGTGTGTGTGTGTCAGTGTGTGTCAGTTGTGTGTGTGTCGATATGGGTGTGTGTGTGTGTTAGTGTATGTCTGTGTGTGTGTGTTAGTATATGTGTGTGTTTGTTTGTGTATGTGTGTGTGTTAGTGTTTTGTGTGTATCTGTGTGTGTTAGTGTATGTGTGTGTTAGTGTATGTATGCGTGTGTGTGTGTGTGTGTCAGCGTGTCTGTGTGTTAGTCTGTGTGTACTTGTGTGTGAGTATTGTGTGTGTTTATATTCTACAATTTGAGAATATAATCTAGATTGACCCTTGCGGTACTGCAGGAGTGCTGCACTGTTGGAGCTGCTGTCTTTACAATGGGTTGTTAAATTGGAGCCCCGTTTACCCTATGAAGTGGGGGGTTAAAGATCCCATGGCCAGAGCATGGGGGAGTGATGGTTCTCTCCAATATCCTGGCAAACATTTACCCCTCATTCCACATCCGATGCTCACTACGGAAGCTTGCTGTGTTTGGATTGGCTGTGGACGGAAAGTACACCGCAATAGTGGCCACACTTTGAGAGCAAGAGGTTAAAGTGGCACGGGTGGTGCCCTACATAAGAAAGTGTGCCAAGGCCTTTCTATTCGAAACTTCAGTTCCATGAAAGATTGGAACTGACAATAGTGGGACAATATTTACTCAGGGATCGCTGTGATGGATTGAGTTGTCAGCAGTGTGGGAACTTTGTAATAGTCTGGATAAACAGGACACAGTGGGATCCTCCCTCCAGCTAATAGGATCTTTGATTCCTCTCTGACATTCTGAACAAAGCCATTGTAAGGTGGCGTATCCTTCAGAGATAAATCCAAAAACCACAGTTTGTTTTAAGCTCATCGACCTGCAGTTCGGAAAGTCTAGCTGTTTGTCCAAATCTGTCACAAACACGTTCGTCAAACATGTTAAAAATAAATTTATTACAGGTACCCATACCTAGAAGATAGGAGCAGGAGGAGGCCATTCGGCCCTGCTTCACATCATTCATCACAATCATTGCTGATCATCCAATTCAATAGCCTGATCCTGCTTTCTCCCCTTTTGACACCATTCACCCCCCAAGTGCTACATCTAGCCACTTCTTGAATACGTTCAACAATTGAATCCGTAGAATCCCTTCAGTGTAGGAGGACGCCATTCGATTCATCGAGTCTGCATTGACCACAATCCCATCCAGATCCTATTCCTGTAACTCCACATATTTACCCCACTAATCCCCTGACACTAGGGTCAATTCAGCGCGGCCAGTCAACCTAACTTGCACATCTTTGGAATGTGTGAAGAAATGGGAGCGTTCGGAGGAAACCTCACACAGACACGGGGAGAAGGTGCAAACTCCACACAGAGAGTGAGCCAAGCCAGAAATCAAACCTAGGTCCTTGGAGCTGTGAGGCAGCAGTGCCCACCACTGTGCCACTGTTCCACCCCTGTTTTGGCATCAACTACTTCCTATGGTAATGAATTTCACAAGCTCACCACGCTCTGGGTGAAGAAATGTGCCCTCATCTCTGGCCTAAATGGTCTACCCCGAATCCTCAGGCTGTGACCACTGGTTGTGGACTCCCCCACCATCGGAACATGCGTCTATCCTGTCTAGTCCTGTTAGAGCTTTATAAATCTCTACAAGATCCTCCCTCATCCGTGTGAACTCTAGTGAAGACAATCCTAACCTAGTCAATCTTTCCTCATACATCAGTCCCGCCATCCCGGGTAAACCTTCGCTGAACTCCCTCGAGAGAAAGAACATCCTTCCTCAGGAGACCAAAGCTGCAGGCAATATTCTACTCATGATACAATACTCATGGCCTCACCCTGTATTTATTAGTTAGTAATATGTCTTATTTCTACAATTATTTCCTTATCTTTAAGTCTATAACAAGTCTAACAAATCAAAGTTATGATGATGTAAGTTTATTCGCAATAGCGGAAACCAAAATTATCTGGAGTAGTTTGACAAGGAAGTATTCAATGAGTGGTGGGACACCAGGAAGTTCTGTGGAACAAAGGGATCTGGACACATTTATTCACAGAACACTGAAGGCAGAAGGGTGTGTTATAGGGCAGTGATAAAGGCATGTGGGACACTTGCCTTTGTCAATCGAGGCACGGATTGCAACAGCAGGGAGATCCACGTTGGAGTTGTGTAGAACTTTGCTGAGGCCACAGTTGGAGCACTGTGTGCAGTTCTGGTCGCCATATTATATATCCTGGAGGGGGTGCAGACGAGATTCAAATCCTGGGATGGAGCATTTAAGTTATGAAGAGAGGTTGGAATGGCTTGGGTTGATTTCTCTGGGGCAGAGAAGACTGAGGGGCGACCCGATCGAGGTGTTCAAGATTATGAGGGGCACGGACAGAGTGGATAAGGAGCAGCTGTTCCCCTTAGTTGAAGGGTCAGTCACAAGGGGACACGGGTTCAAGGTGAGGGGCAGGAGGTTTAGGGGGGGACAATTGTAAGGAAAAACCTTTTTACCCAGAGGGTGTGATGCACTGCCTGGAAGGGTGAGGGAGGTGGGATGCCTCACATCCTTTAAAAAGTATCTGGATGAACACTTTGCCCATCATAACATTCAGGGCTCTGGGCCAAGGGCTGGTAGATGGGGTTTCCATGGGAGGTCAAGTGTTTTTCAGGTAACAGTGTGGATTCAATGGGCCGAAGAGTCTCCTCTGCGTTGTATGATTTTGTGAAATCTGGAATGCAAATCCAGCCATGATTCCGAACAAAATGACTTTCCCAGGATAGAAATGTTAATTACTAGAGGATGTGGGTTTAAGGTGAATGGGGCAAAGTTTAAAGGGGATGTGAGAGGCAAGTTTTTTTGCACAGAGTGTGGTAAATGCCTGGCATGAGGAGGTAGTAGAAGCAGATACAATAGCAATGTTTAAAGTTTATTTATTGGTGTCACAAAGTTAGCTTACATTAACACCGCAATGATGTTACTGTGAAAATCCCCAATCTCCACACTCCCGTTCGGGTACACTGAGGGAGAATTCAGCACGGCCAATGCACCATAACTAGCACGTCTTTCAAACTGTGGGAGGAAACGAGACCACCCGGAGGAAACCCACGCAGACACGAGGAGAATGTGCAGACTCCAGACAGACTGTGACCCAAGCCGGGAATCGAACCTGGCACTGTGAGATGGCCGTGCTAATCACTGTGCCCCTGTGTAAAGGCCCAGAAGATATGTGTTGGTCATTTATTCCATGGTTGTGGGGATTGTCACAGTAACTTCATTGCATTGGCTGTGCTAAATTCTCCCCCGATGACCCGTTCTCCCCGTGTCTGCGTGGGTTTCCTCTGGGTGCTCCGATTTACTCCCACAGTCCGAAAGACATGCCTGTTTGGTTCATTGTCCGTGTTAAATTCTGTATCGATGTACCCGAACAGGCGTCGGAGTGTGGCAACTAGGGGATGTTTTCAGAGTAACTTCTTTGTAGTGTTAATGTCAGCCTACTTGTGACGCTAACAAATAAAACTTTAAAAGCTCCCTGTTGGAAATTGGACCCTGGGGTGGGAGAGTAGGAAGGAGAGGGGTATTAAAATGTTGCGGGGAGGCACCTATATTACCCATCCCACCCCCACACGCTGCCCTCATTTTCCCCGCTGTCTCTGTAAAGATCTGTGGCTGTTGCCAGCACTTTCCAATATGAAGCTTTCTCCGAGAACGGGGCGGCTTCACCCGAAGGCAAACTTGCTGTTGTCCCATTCTGAGTGACGCCCTGTGAAACCCAACCCTCAAGTCAAATTGAATAAACTAACTGTCCTTGCCCATGCGTGCCAGATTCAGGGCAACTTCTGCTTCTGCAAACAGACCATTTCTTGCTGATCAGTGCAACGCCTCGCCCCAGTTAACACCCAAGTGCCTCTCCAGAATGCTCCAGTCCTGTTGGATAGCCATGTGTAGCCCACCTCGGGTGGATCTCGGTTGAACGCAAGTCCTCTCTTGGTCATTTGTCCCACAGTTTGCAGTGACAATGGAGAGAGTTGTCACCTCGTCAACGCAAGACACATCGTCATGTGAACTGTCATGGAGCTCCGCAGTCGTGGTGTAGAGATGCCGGTGTTGGACTGGGATAAACACAGTGTTGTCAGACTTCTTACTGTGTTTGCTCCACAGTGCTGTCGGAGACCACGCGGCAATCAGAGTCTCCGCAGTGCTTGTGGCTCTGGAGTCAGATGGAGGTCTGACCGGTTGAGGAAATCTCCTTCCCTGAAGGGGCATGGCGGCGCAGTGGTTAGCGCTGCTGCCTCACGGCGCCAGGGACCCGGGTTCGATTCCCGTCCTCGGATCACTGTCTGTGCAGAGTCTACACTTCCTCCCCATGTCTGCGTGGGTTTCCTCCGGGTGCTCCGGTTTCCTCCCACAGTCCGAAAGACGTGCTGGTTAGGTGCTAAATTGTCCCCCCGGTGTACCCGAACAGGTGACAAAGTGTGGTAACGAGGGGATTTTCGCAGTAACTTCATTGCAGCCCTCGGTGGCAAAGAGTTCCACAGATTGCCCACTCTCTGACTGAAGAAATTCCTCCTCATCTCTGTTTTAAAGGATCGTCCCTTTAGCCTGAGGTTGTGCTCTTTGATTCTAGTTTTTCCTAACACTGGAAACATCCGCTCCGTATCCATTCTATCCAGCCTTACATTAACACCGCAATTAAGTTGCATTGAAAATCCCCTAGTTGCCACACTCCGATGCCTGATTGGGTACACAGAGAAAGAACTTAACCTGGCCAATCCACATAATCTGCACAGCTTTGGACACTAAGGACCAATTTAGCATGGGCAATGTATCTTAACCAGCATGTCTTTCGGACTGTGGGAGGAAACAGGAGCACTCTGTGGGAACTCACACAGACATGGGGAGAATGTACAGACACCGCACGGGCCGTGACCCAAGTTGGGAATCGAACCCAAGTCCCTGGCATTGTGAGACAGCAGTGCTAACCACTGTGCCTCTCAGGTCAAAGTGATTGACCACTGAAACTAGTGAGGGTTTTCCCTCCAAGGCAGGTAGGAGGGTGAGGTTTGAGGGACTAACTGGGGATCCGGGTGAAGGGAAGGAGGGCAAGAGGCAGGAAATCAGCTTAAAAAAAATACGACCAGGGTCTCTTTGAGCTCACTAATTCAGTGAGGACATGGTTCTCCTTTCTGGGATATGGAATGTTCTGGGAATTCCAGGTTGTGAACTGGCTTCATCTACGTTGAGAGGAAACAATTCCTTGCCAGTTGTGATATTTTGAAAGAAGTTGTACAAGACCCAACTTGCCTCAGGCCAGTGGAAGCTTCCGGAGTCACTTATTCAACTTGACATATTGCCCCGCATCACAGGAGAAATCATTAACCCCATTGCTGCCAGGAAGCAAGGCCACCTCAAAACTCAAACCCTATTCTTATCGTAAACATTTGAATATCTCCTCTCAAAGCTCCCCTTTATATCGATTATTTTTTAAAATCCTGCTTTCTTTCTCCATACCAATCTACAGCCGAATAAATTGTTCCCAGATCCTGATTCCAAGCCAGTTGCAATTCACTCATCAATGGCAGAGAAGGAAGCACCTCTTGACCCACAAATCGCGCTGTAAAAGAACATGGTTATTAATGCTGACTCACAGTGCCAGGGACCCGGGTTCAATCCTTAGGTCTCTGCCTGTGTGGAGATTGCACATTCTCCCCATGTTTGCATGGGTTTCCTCCAGGTTCTCCAGCTTCCTCCCACATCCCTGAGGTTAGGTGGATTGGCCATGCTAAATTGCCCCTGGATATCCAAACATGTGCATGTTAGTTGGATTGGCCCTATTAAATTGCCCCTTAGTGTCCCAAGATATACAGGTGAAGTGGATTGGCCATGCTAAATTATCCTTTAGTGTCCAAAGATGTGCAGGTTAGGTGGATTGGCCATGCTAAATTGCCCCTTAGTGGCAGGGGGACTAGCTGGGTAAATGCATAGGGTTATGGGGCTAGGGCCTTGATGAGACTGTGGTTGGTGCAGATTCAATGGGCTGAATGGCCTCCTTCTGCACTGTAGGATTCTATGATTGTGTGAATTTGATTTCTCCCCAAGGCTGTTCATGTCCTTCTGTAATTGCCAAACAATTAAATCCCATGTTTTAGTCTCCGGGGCATATTTAAAATGCCCACCCGTCTCCTGGAAATGGCTCAGTTGCTCCGGTTTCCTCCCACACTCCAAAGATGTGCAGGTTAGAGGGATTGGCTATGCTAAATTGCCTCTTAGTGTCAGAGGACTAGCTAGGGTAAATGCACAGGGTTACGGGGACAAGGCCTGGGTGGGATTGTTGTCATTGTAGATTAGATGGGTTGAATGGCCTCCTTCTGTGCTGATTCAAAGTGTTAAAACTGAAGTAAAGTTTAAAGTCTATTTATTAGTCACAACTAGACTTACATTAATGCTGCAATTAAATTATAGTGGAAATCCCTAGTTGCTACACTCTGGTGCTGCTTGGGTACACTGAGGGAGAATTTCACTTACATAGGGTGGTACGGTGGCACAGAGGTTAGCACTGCTGCCTCACAACACCGAGGACTGTGGTTCGACCCCCGGCTTGGGTCTGTGTGAAGATTGCATGTTCTTCTCATGTCTATGTGGGTTTCCTCTGGGTGCTCCGGTTTCCTCCCACAGTCTGAAAGACGTGTGGGTTAGGATGCATTGACCAGAACAGGTGGCAGAGTGTGGCAACTAGGGGAATTTCACGGTAACTACATTGCAGTGTTAATGTAAACCTTACTTGTGACACTAATAAATAAAAACTTAAGCATAGCCAATGCATCTAACCAGCATGTCTTTCAGTCTGTGGGAGGAAACCCATGCAGACACAGGGAGAATGTGTACACTCCACACAAACAGTGAACAAAGCTGGGAAGTGAAGCCATGTCCCTGGCATTGGGAGACAGCAGTGCTAATCATGTGCCGCCCTATGTAACTGAAGCTATGTTATATAACTGAAATTTAAATCTCATCGCAACAGCTGGGGGATTTGAAACTCAGTGAATTAAATAAATGTGAGATAAAAACTAACATTAGCAATAGTGATCATGAAAGTTCACTCATTTCCACTAGGGGCAGAAATCTGCTGTCCTTGCCGCTACATGTGACTTCGGATTGTGACAATACTGTGAATTTATATCATATTTCCTGTAAAGGGGCCTGTTAAAAATTCAGCTCTGTTTTACATGGTGCCCATTTGTCTGCATGAGACAGCTCACAAGCTGAGTATGCAGGCGTCTGGTTGATTTCAGCTAGGGATGTGATTCTTTTAATCTGAGTTCATGCATTTTTGTACACTTCAATCTGTTCCTCTGGGGTTTTAATTGGGTTTTGATAAGATTGATTGACAGTCATATGAATGGGTGGAGCTAAGCTTGCAGGGAAAACAGTTCTCTTTTATTCTAGTCAGTTTCTGTCTGGTCCTGAAGGAAGCAAGAGGTATCTGTCTGTCTCTTTCTCTCTAGAGGCTGTGGTTTGCGGCTGTCAGAAGACAGGTGTCTTTCTCTCTGTCTGTCTGTCTCTCTCTCTCTCTCTCTCTCTGTCTTTCTGTCTGTCTGTCTGTCTCTCTGTCTGTCTGTCTCTCTCTCTGTCTCTCTGTCTCTCTCTCTCTGTCTCTCTGTCTGCCTGTCTCTCTGTCTGTCTGTTTGTCTGTCTGTCTGTCTGTCTCTCTCTCTCTCTGTCTTTCTGTCTGTCTGTCTGTCTCTCTGTCTGTCTGTCTCTCTCTCTGTCTCTCTGTCTCTCTCTCTCTGTCTCTCTGTCTGCCTGTCTCTCTGTCTGTCTGTTTCTGTCTGTCTGTCTGTCTGTCTGTCTCTCTTCTGTCTCTCTGTCTGTCTGTCTGTCTCTCTCTCTGTCTTCTGTCTCTCTCTGTGTCTCTCTCTCTCTCTCTTCGTCTCTTTCTCTCTCCAGAGGTGAACAAAAGGCCCCGGGACCTCAAGTCCCAGCCCATAAACCTGCAAGTCGCTAACTGATTAGATCTATAACCATAGACAGGGATCACGGGTAGAGATGGGAACATCGGGGTGGCGGCATGGGCTCGTTGGGCCGAAAGGCCTGTTTCCCGTGCTGTTTTGTTCTTTGTTCTTTGATTCTAAAGAGGAGTTTAAGTCTATAAAAGGAATATTATTTGAATTGGAACTAATAGAGATAGGTTTGCAGTTATGAATTGTGTCATGTTTAAGTATTGCAACTAGTAGAAGTTAAGCTAATTCATTCATTTTAGGCAAACCATATTGTTAAATAAAGCTTCTGAGTGTGTCAATAGTACCTGGAGTGAAACATGTTATCCTCATACTAATGCCAAAACGTTTAGGGTCTAGTCGGGCTTCATGATATACCTTGGGATTTCTATTCTGATACCCTAACAAAATTCACAGCAATATGGCTGACACCTAACTGCCTTTTGTATAGTGTTCACGCATTCTAAGTTTGATAGTGTGAGTTTGTTTACTATCGATGTTCATTGTGCTTGATTGTTTAGGCTTGGATGTGGACTCAGAGCAAAGTAAACAAAGCTGTAGAAAGAGCTGCAACCAGAACTGAAGCATGGGGCAGACATTCTAGGGTGCTGTGAACAAATCCTGCTATGCTCCTAGAAACCAGTGACATCTCTGCATAAACCTGAGGCTCTAATACGACCTGGTGGCTGAGGATGTCGCTTGGTTGTATGGGTATGCTGGCCTTATCAGTGATGTCCACACTACATGCAAGAACACTATAAAGACTCACTTGTGTAAGTCATAGGACCAAAATGAGACCATTCGGCCCAAAAGTCTACTTCACCATTCAATCATAGTTGACACTTTGTGCAAGACATGAAGGAAGTTTCCAGCTCGCTATAGGGTGAGCGTTAATTTACATGCCCATTCATATTTTGTTTGATTTCAGTGTAATAAATGCAGGGCTACATAGAGCAAGCCCAGAGAGCCAGGCCTCACCAGAGGAAAGAAAAGGGTTAATACAAACAGCTAGAGACTTGCCCTGCTGACAGATAATGACTAACAGATATTACCAACTTCTAATGCACAGCAGATCATTCTGAAATATCATGACAATGGGAGGACCGCCATTGAGTCAACTGGGCTCCATACAGTCATAGCCTTCTGGAAAACAGGTCCACTAAGCAGAGGGGTAGGGAAGTGATTAACATATCATTGTAGATCAGCCGGGCAAACACAATGCTTTTACATTATAATCAGGAGATGCCTGGAGAAATGATTAGTAAGGGTGTATTTTGCACGATGAGATTCAAAGAACCGTCCTGTATCCAACTTGAAGAATTAATACGATAATGTACAACCTTGCGACACAGAAAAGTGTGATAGCCTATATGAATCTACGATGGGCAGAGAGAACTCGCAGGCAACCTGGGGTCTCAAGCCCAAGAAATAGATACTTTTCTCAAAGTTTGGCACAACCTCCAAGGCTAGACTCATTTTATTTCTCCGCTGCAGTGCCCAAAATAAATCTTGCGCAAAGGTAAGTGATCACAACTCTGCAAATTGCAACTGTTTATTAGGTTTCAGAGTGAGTATACTTAATGGAACATACACTACATTCTCTGTGCGTCAGCTGTACAAATTTCCAAAGAGTCTACAGTCAGAATACTGGAACATTACATGGATTTTTTATTATTGGCCAGTTTGCATATTGGGTAAAGAGTGGGGTGCTTATCACACAGTTATCACACAGTAGGCAATCTGACAGGGGTGCATTTGTGAGAGGGGGCAATGGGAGCAGTAGCACAGGACAGATCTGAGCAAGAAACAGCGTGCCTGATGGAATTCAATACTAAGCTAATCTTTTAGGACCTGTTGGTGGACAATGCTATGGGGGAGGGGGGAAGTGTTCCTTGTGGGAGGCTGGCAGAGTGGGAACAGAATGGCGCTGAGATCTCCAAGAACCCAGTAGGTCGCACCCACACATTCTGATTCAAAATCTTTGTGGCTCAGTATGACATCCAGGTCGATGCCTCAGTGCAGTACTGAGAGAGAGCCGCACTGTCAGGGGCGCTGTTTTTTCTTTTGGGCAGAATGTTGTCTCGGGGGGGATCAAACAATCCCAAGGTCACCATTGGATGCAGAGCAGGAGTGTTTTTCCCGTGGGTGACATGGCCAATAAACATCTCACAGCCAACGTCACTAAAACAGGTCACAATCACTGACGTTATCTGGGTGACTACACTTCCAAAAAGGCAGTCATTCATCGAATCAGAGAATCAAACAGGGCAGAAGATGCCATTCGGCCCACTGAGTCTGTACCGACACACGGCAAAGCTTGAGATATTCTGATATCGTCGAAGGTTTTATGAATGGAGGTTTCATTTGACCTGATTGGATGATTCGTACATGTCAGTCAAACAGGCTGCACCGCCTCCCCCCGCTTCCCTGCCCACACACTGGATATTGTTGAACTGGATGGATTCGCTTATCCAAGGATTCCAATGTTCTTGCTGCTTGCTGCAGCGCTTGGGAGATTAACGCTTGGGCATCCTTGTAGAATCTCAGCATCCATAGAATCCCGTCAGTGCAGAATGAGGCCATTCAGCCCATCATCACTGCAACGACTCTCCAAAAGAGCATCCCACCCAGGTCCCCGTCTCCATCCTATCCACGTGACCCTGTGCATTTAGCATGGCCAATTCTAAACCTAGCCTGTACATCTTTGGGCACTAAGGGACAATTTAGCACGGCCAATCCATCTAACCCACACATTTTTGGACACTAAAGGGCAACTTAGTATAGCCAATCCGACCTACACATCTTTACCATGTGGGAGGAAATGAGAGCACCCAGAGGAAACCCATGCAGACATGGACAGAATGTGCAGAGTCAACACAGACAGTCTCCCAAGGCTGGAATCCTTGTGATGTGGGAAATGTTGCCAAGCCTAATTGTACTGGATGACATGCACAGGATGCGCTGTGGGGATGCAGGGTTGGGGACGAAGGGAGGGGCTGGGGACTTGGAGCAAAGGGCAGAATTAGTGAACCTCATGGCTATCTGAACTCTGACCACTAAACCAAACTGATGCAACCAAGGTGGGAGCTGAAACTGTAATTCTAACATTATTACTCATGTGTTCCACCAAGTTGACTCCAACCATATCAATGATTAGAATTGTGAAGCATCTTGATGTAATAAGACCGTAAGGTATAGCAGCAGAATTAGGCCAGAATTAACCTACACATCTTAGGACCGGGGGAGGAAACTTGAACACCCGGAGGAAACCCACACAGACACGAGGAGAATGCGCAAATTTCAGACAGACAGTGACTCGAGCCGGGAATCGAAACCAGGTTCCCAGGAGCTGTGAAACAGCAGTGCCAACCACTGTCCAGTGGGGTCCTTCCACTGTCCAAAGATGTGTAGGTTAGATGGATTGGCCATGCCAAACTGCCACTTTGTATTGGCAGATTAGCTGGGGCAAACTAGAGTTACAGGAATAGGGCCTGGGTGGGATTGTTGTCGCTGCAGGCTTGAGTGGCAGTACACAGACTGGGGAGAAGTGTCAGGGAAGGAATAATCTTGAGAAGCATGAACTGGAATTCTGCATGAGGATTTACTGGGACAGGTGACCGAGAGTTTGGTCAAAGAGAAAGATTTTAAGGATTGTCTTTAAAAGAGGGGATGATAGAGGTAAGAAAGGTGAAATTAATCTTTGCGAGAAAGCGTATCACACTCAAAGTGTCTTGCATACCTATTTTACACCAAGCACAATCCTCTTTAGCTTTAATTGTGCTACACTTCCCCCCCCCCCACACCCACAGAGCCACCCATCCCCTCCCCCTGTTTTCCTTTGTCCTCCTCCCTCCCCACCTCCCAACACATCAAAGAAGAGGTGGCACAGTGGTTAGCACTGCTGCCTCACAGCAACAGGGACCTAGGTTCGATTCCTGGCCTCAGGTCACTGTCTGTGCGGAATCTGCACGTTCTCCCTGTGTCTGCGTGGGTTTCCTCCAGGCGGTCCAGTTTCCTCCCACAGTCCAGAGATACGCATGCTGGATGGATTGGCCGTGCTAAATTGCCTCTTGGTGCCGGGGGATCAGCTAGGACAAATGCATGGGGTTAAGGTGATAGGGGCCGGGTGCTCCGGTTTCCTCCCACAGCCCCAGAGATGTGCTGGTTAGGGCGCATTGGCCGTGCTAAGTTCTCCCTCAGCGTTCCCAAACGGGGGGCGTGGCAACTAGGGGATTTTTCACCGTATCTTGATTGCAGTGTTAATGTAAGCCTTACTTATGACACTAATAAAGATTGAAGGCCTTAGAGAGAAGAATGCAGGCCTAAGCGAGAGAACTGACTGTCTATAAGGTAAACTTTGACCCCTGACCCTGAAGGCCCTGTTTGGGAAGGGCCCACAGAGCAGAGATTAGACAAAGATCCTAAATCTAGGGATCCCTTCCTCTGAGGATTCCACCCTCTTCAAAGGTGCATCTTTACCCTTCGAGGAATTTTCTTCACAGTTTACAACAAGTATCTCAGTGCCGCAAACCCTGTGGGTCCCTCGTTGGCAGCTCGCCCATCTCCACCCAGTATTTACACTTCTCACGTCCCTCTCAGTCCAACTCCATATCCGAATCCGAGGGCAGTGAAATCTGTTCAGCCATTTGTTGCACTGTCTCGTCCAATGGCATCAGCTTTCCGTCGCAGCCCACTCCCATTGGCTGGATAATTTGTTCCCTGTCGGTGGGTGGGAATCAGAGTTGGTTAGGGAGGCGGGAACAGGAGGAGGCCCTTCAGCCCGTCCCTCGATTGGATCACCGCGGGCCTGCACCTCAACCCCCGTTTACTCGCTTTGCTTCCGCACCCACCCCACCCCCACTGGTCGGGAAGAGGGTAAGTGGTTCGGAAAGGTAGTCAGGTGTCAGGAGTGAGGGGGCGGGGATGAGGGGTTAGGAGTGTGGGGGTGAGGGATCAGGAGTGGGGTTAGAGGTCAGGGATCAGGGTGAGGGGTTGGCGTGAGAAGTTGGAGATGGGGTGAGGGATCAGGAGTGGGGTTAGATGTCAGGGATTGGGGTGGGGGGGTCAGGGTGAGAAGTTGGAGGTGGAGTGAGGGGTCGTAAGTGGGGTTTAGGAGTCGGGAGTGAGGGTTAGGTGTTAGGAATTGGATGAGGGGAGCGGGTTGAGGAGTCATGTCTGGGGTGAAGGGTCGGGAGTTGGGGATGAGGGATCGGCAGTGGGGGCTCAGGGGTGAAGGGTTGGGAGTGGAGGGGGTTGGGGGTGAGGGATCGGGGTGGGGTGTGCTGTTGCGGGACACTGGTTCTGGATGGTGTCGCAGTTGAACTCACCGGGACAGTTTGTCAAACATGCTGACGAGTTTCATGGCTTCATATTCCTTCTGTTCATCCGTCATCCCCTCCATGGGATTGGGAAGTTTCTCTTCCACTCGTCCTGTCACCGGATTTATACTGCAGGGGAAGGGGGAGGTTAACGATGCATCGTTAAAGAGACAGACACATCCCCCTCCCCCTCTCTCCGTGCCCACTCGCAGTCTCCCAGCCCTCGCCGCCTACACTTTGCTTACTTCGGCTTCGCCTCTTTGTATTCCTCAGTGTCCGTATCCTCTTCCTCGGAATACTTTCCATCTCCCCTCCCTCCTCCCAGGAGTCCCCGAGCGGCCAACAGTCCGGCAGCATTCCCGTATCCAGTATATTTCACAAAGCGGGATACTGCAGGAAGAAGAAGTGGAGTGAGAGAGAGAATGAAAAAGAGAGAGAGAGAGACAGCAAGAGAGAGAGAGAGAGAGGGAAAGAGAGAGACAACAACTGAGAAAAACAGAGAGAGAAAGAGAGAGACCGAGAAAGAAAGGGGCTGAGAAACAGAGAGAGAGAGAGGTTGAGAAAGAGTGAGAGAGAGAAAGAGAGACCGAGAAAGAGAGAATGAGAGAAAATGGAAAGACAGAGGTAGCATGAACAAGGTAAAAGAGATAGAGGGTAAAACAGATAGAGGGTAAAAGAGGAGAGGGAGGGAAGAAGTGAAGCAACAAGGGGGTTTGAGAGACAGAGAAAGGGGAAAGAAGGGTAAAGGAGAGAGAGGAAGGGGAGTTGGGATGGAGGGAGAGAAGAGGATTGAGAAGGTATGAGAGGGAGGGAGAGGGAGAAAGAGAGAGAGAGAGAGGCGCAGAGTAAAAAGAGGGGACAGTTATAGAGAGGAAGAGCAGGATGGGGGGGAGGCCAGGAGAAGGAGGGAGTTGGAGAAGGAGTGAGGGGGAGAGAGAGATACAGAGGGAGAGAGAAAAGGAGAAGAGTAAACAGGTGAGAGGGAGAGAAAGGGAGGATAGAATCATCGAGGTTTACAGCATGCTACAGGCCCTTCAGCCCAACTTGTCCATGCTGCCCTTCTTTTAAAACCCTTAGACTAATCCTATTTGCCCGCATTTGGCCCATATCCCTCTATACCCACCATACCCATGTAACTGTCCAAATGCTTTTTAAAAGACAAAATTGTACCCGCCTCTGGCAGCTTGTTCCAGACACTCACCACCCTCTGTGTGAAAAGATTGCCCTTCTGAACCCTTCTGTATCTCTCCCCTCTCACCTTAACCCTGTGCCCTCTAGTTTTAGAGTCCCCTATTTTTGGGAAATGATATTGACTGTGTAGCTGATCTCTGCCCCTCATTATTTTATAGATCTTTACAAGATCACCCCTCAGTCTCCTACGCTCCAGAGAAAAAAGTCCCAGTCTATCCAGCCTCTCCTTATAACTCAATCCATTAAGTCCCCGTAGCATCCTAGTAAATCTTTTCCACATTCTCTCTAGTTTAATATCATTTCTTTAATAGGGTGACCAACACTGTACGCAGTATTCCAAGTACAACTTCAACAAGACGTCCCAACTCCTGTATGAGAAGTAGAGAGAGAAAAGAGAGAGAAGGGAGGGGGAGACACGGGTGTAAGAGAGAGAAATAAGGGGAAGAAAGGATAGTGAGGGACAGAGATGGAGGGATCAGAAGGAGAGAGAGAAATGGGGACAGAGAGGAGCAAAGATAGATAGAGAGAGAGAGGGCACATTGTTCATCACTCAGTCTATCTACCATCCACCCTTCTGTTAGCCCCCACCTCCCCCCTCCAATCCTACCGCCACTGTTACCCCTCATCATACTGCCCCATCAAAGCTGCTCTGTGGCTCCTCCTTCTGTCTTGTTCAGGAGCAGCAGTGCACCTTACAGCCAGTGATGTCCTTCGTAAGCGCAGTCACTTGGAAACATGGCAGCAAATTTGCACACAGCAAGATCCCAGGGCAGCTCATTGAGCTCAGCGGTTGGTAGAGAAATTAAACACTGGCTCCAGAAAGTGGGGGGAAGAACTCCCCTGCTCTTCACTGAGAGAACGGCTCTGGGGGTAATTTATACCCCCCCCCGGAAAGGACAGCGGGAGCCATTGGCATCTCATCGTTAGACGGTGCCACTGTGAGGGTGCGGCACTCCCTCGCTGCTGCGCTGGGAGTATCGCCCTGGAACATCAGATTGAAGCCTCGGACCTGTCGACTCGAACCCACTGCGCACATTGAAACCAGCAGGGAGCAAATGGGCCGAACGGCCAACATCTGCCTTGCGAAACTCAACCCAAGTGTACTCGATGCAAGTGGCAAGCCTCCCAGGGATGAGGGGGAGGGTCTTTGTCCCCTCCCTCGCCCCCCACCCCCCACACTCCCCGCCATCGCCACGGTTACTCACCGTTCTCCTTGCACAGCACGAAGAGGAACTCGGCAGCGCAGTGCTTCACGTCCGTGTTGACGTGTGTCATCAAGCGCACGAGCTTGTTCCGCAGAGTGTCCCCCACTTCAGGGCGATTCTTCACGTCACGCAGAGGGGGCAAGACCTGACGGGCAGAGGGGACGGGAGGGGGGGGCGTTGCAGGAGGGGTTCAGAGAAGGGAAATTAAATCAGGCCGATATCTCCAGCCTCCGCCACCGTTTATCCCAAAGTACCGTCCCCCGTGTCCCAAACTGCAACACCCGCTTTAACTGGGGACCTTCCAATGGGGAGGAGATGGTGCAGTGGTATTGTCACCGGACTGGTAATCCAGCGTAACGCTCTGGGGAACTTCGGTTCGAATCCCACCCAGGGCAGGTGGTGAGATTTGAATTCAGTGAAAATCTGGAATTAGAAGTCTAATGATGAGCACGGAGCCATATTTGGAAAAAACCCATTGGTTCACAAATTGTAGGGTGCCAAAAAGGCCCTTCAGCTCATTGAGTCTAATGAGTTTGATACTTTAGAAGTGCTATCTAATTCCATTTACCAGCCTATAACCCTGAAGGTGATGATGGGCCAAGTGCTCATCCAGGTATTTCTTAAAGGACGTGAAGCATCCCATCTCCGCCACCCTCCCAGGCAGCGCATTCCAGACCCCTCACCACCCTCTGGGTAAAAAGCTTTTCCTCAAATCCCTCCTAAACCTTAAACCTGTGTCCCCTCGCGACTGACCCTCCAACTAAGGGGAACAACTGCTCCTTATCCACTCTGTCCGTGCCCCACATAATCTTGTACACCTCGATCGGGTCGCCCCTCAATCATCTCTGCTCCCGAGAAAACAATCCAAGCCTATCCAATCTCTCTTCTTGTCTTAAATATTCCATCCCAGGCAGCATCCTGGTGGATAGCAGGACTAGAGGGCACAGCCTCAAAATAAGGGGAGGCAGTTTAGATCAGAGTTGGGGAGGAACTTCTTCACTCAAAGAGTGGTGAATCTCTGGAATTCTCTGCCCGTTGAAGTGACGGAGGCTTCCTCGCTGAATATATTTAAGTCACAGGTAGGTAGATTTCCCATAGATAAGGGAATTAAGGGTTATGGGGAGAAAGCGGGGAAGTGGAACTGATCGACTTCAGATCAGCCATGATCTTATTGAATGGCGGGGCAGGCTCGAGGGGCTGGATGGTCGACTCCTGCTCCTATTTCTTATGTTCTTATGAATCTCCTCTGCACCCTCTCCAGTGCAATCACATCCTCCCTATACTGTGGTGACCAGAACTACACACAGTGCTCCAGCTGTGGCCTCACCAAAGTTCTACACAACTCCAACACGACCTCTCTGCTTTTATAATCTGTGCCTCGATTGATAAAAGCAAGTGTCCCGCATGCCTTTTTCACCATCCGACTAACACGCCCTTCCACCTTCAGAGGTCTGTGCACACAAATGAGACTCGGTGGCGCTGTGGGTTAGCACTGCTGCCTCATAGCACCAGCGACCCAGGTTCGATTCCCAGCTTGGGTCACCGTCTGCGTGGAGTCTGCACATCCTCCCCGAGTCTGTATGGGTTTCCTTCAGATGCTCCGGTTTCTTCCCATCGTCCGAAAGATGTGCAAGTTAGGTGGATTGGCTAAATTCTCCCTCAGAGTACCCGAACAGGCACCGGAGTGTGGCGACTAGGGGATTCTCACAGTAACTTCATCGCAGTGTTAATGTAAGCCTACTTGTGACACTAATAATAAATAAACTAAACTAATGTCCCTTTAGGGAAGAAAATCTTCCATCCTTACTCACAACTGCCCTTTGAAATAGCTGCGAGAGACACCCAGTTCAATGGCAATCAATAATGACCCAGCTAACGACGCCCGCATCCCCTGAGTGAATTAAAACAAACTTGGCTTTAGAAAAGCCTCAATTTTTAAATTTCAAACCTGTTCAAATCTCCTGCCCTCCCGATCTTCAGAAACTCACCATCCCCACCCTCCCCTCTGAAATATCCTCATTCCTCCAAATCTGGCCTCTAGCGATTTCCCGATTTTTGTTTTAATCATTGGCCACGCCCTCAGCAGCCTGGATCCCAAGCTCTGGAATTCTCTCCTGAATCCTAACCCTGTCCTTGTGTCGCTTTGTTAAAACCATACCCCGCCCCCACCCACCCACGATCAAAGGTGGGCTGCCTTTCCCAATAATGCCTCCCCCCCCTCTTACTGTGTCTGCTCCACCATCTGATTCTGGCTGATACGATTCTCACGGAGCTCAGTGTCTGATAGCCCCTCCCTGTCAAGCACTGCGGGCTGTTTGGCAATGTGAGACAGGCGCCACGTAGGTGCAGGGTGTTGTTGTTGTTGCTGTGAAGTGTGTGTGCGTCGCCACTCGCTTACCCTTGCCCGCAGAAACTTGCGAGTCTCCCGGTGATAGCGGGAGCTCTCGGTCAGGAGGTTGAGTACCGGAGTCAGCGATTCTCTCAACTTCAGGCCCTGTGGGGAAGAAAATCAGGTAAGCTGTTACAGAGCAGGACGGGGCGGAGACCTCTGGACAGAGATCACCTGCGAGCGTGAGGGGGTGGTGGGGGGGGGTGGGGGGGGGGTGGGGGGGGGGGGCGGTCAACGGCCTAATAACGTTCTGGTGCTGGGATGGCTCTGTCGCTATCTCGTGCCCCTGTGCCCCTCTGTCACCCCCTCTCCCCCAATTCCTGCATCTGTGATGAAGGAGGGAGTGGGGGAGGGTTGCAATTTAGACAGAGGGAGAGTCACTCATCGACCGAGTCCCGAGGTTGGGGGGGGAAGCTATTCGGCCTTTCAAGCCTGCTCCCCTATTCAATATGATCATGGCTGACCTTATATCTCCATTCTCCCGCACTCTCCCCGTTCCCCTTCATAGAAACCATAGAATCCCTACAGTGCAGTCAGAGGCCATTTGGCCCATTGAGCCTGTCCCCCATTCTACACAATCATGGCTGATCTTCTGTCTCCGTTAGAATGTAGAAGAGAATAGAATCCTACAGCGCAGGAGGAGATCATTTGGCCCATCAAGTCTGCACCAACCAGTCAGAACCTATCCCCATAAATCCACGTAATTACTCTATCTAGCCCCCTGACACTAAGGGGCAATTTAGCATGGCCAATCAACCAAAGACCAATCTTTGGTCTTTGGGAGGAAGCCAGAGCACCCGAAAGGAAACCCACGCAGACACGGGGAGAACATGCAAACTCCAGACTGACAGTGTGCCGAGGCTGGAATTGAACCTCAGTCCCAGGCAGCAGTGCCTGACTGTGTCACTGCTCTTTCTTCCTCACTCTCCCCATTCCCCTTCTTTTCCATAGAAAACCTACAGTGCAGATGGAGGCCATTCAGCCCATCAAATCTGCACCAAAATCAATCCCGTCCAGGCTCTATCCCTGAAACCCTACATATTTAGCCTGCTGATCCCCCTGCCATCCCGGGACACTAAGGGGGCAATTTAGCATGGCCAATCCACCTAACCAGCACATCTTTGGACTGTGGGAGGAAACCCAAACAGGCATGGGGAGAATGTGCAAAGTCCACACAGACAGTGACCCAAGCCGGGGATCGAACCCAGGTCCCTGATGCTGTAAGGTAGCAGCACTAACCACTGTGCCACCGTGCCATCCCAATGCACTTTCTCCCCGTATCTATGTGGGTTTCCTCGGGTGCGCCGGTCTGCTCCCACATATCTGCCTTCAGTCTGGCTTACATGTAACTCCAGAGCCACAGCAATGTGGTCACACACACTGTGACCAGTCACTCAATCCAGGGGCAATTAGGGATGGGCAACAAATGCGGGCCTTGCCCCCTTACCCTGTCCAATCTTTTATCCATAAAGTCCAGCAGGATCTCCACAGTGTCCATGTTCATTCCCATGTATTCCACGGATCCGGGCTCCACCTTCGGAGTGAGGAGGACATCCAAGCACATGAGGGGTAAGTTGGCCAGGAGGTTGACTGTGTGGCTGCGGAGGAGAGAGGAAGGGGTGTGGGAGGGAGGGGGTCAGTGCAAAATCTCAGCCCAATCACACCACAATCCCCCGCTTTGACCATCAAGAAACCAAAGTCCCGGTGCCCTCCTGGGTGAATGGTAACCGCATCAGGGCACTAAGAACAGAGCGGTGGTCAATATTTATCCCTGAATAAAAGTCCACCGATGGCCGAGTGGTATTATCGCCAGACTGTTCATCCAGAAACTCAGCTAATGTTCTGGGGACCAGTGTTCGCATCCCGCCACGGCAGAATTTGAAGTCGATAAAAAATATCTGGAATTAAGAATCTACTGATGATCATGAAACCATTGTTGGGAAAAACCCATCTGGTTCACTAATGTCCCCTTTTAGGAAGGAAATCTGCCATCCTTACCTGGTCTGGCCTACATGTGACTACAGAGCCACAGCAATGTGGTTGACTCTCACCTGCCCTTCAAGGGCAACTAGGGATGGACAATAAATGCTGGCCCAGCCAGCCTTACCCAGATAGATAAAAACAATAGAACAAGCACAGTGGAACAGTGGTTAGCGCTGCTGCCTCACAGCGCCAAGGACCTGGGTTCAATTCCAGCCTTGGGTAGGTTGTTGATTGATAAGGGGATCAGGGGAAAAGGCAGGAGAATGGGGGATGAGAAAAATATCAGCCATGATTGAATGGTGGAGCAGACTCGATGGGCTGAATGGCTTAATTCTGCTCCTATTTCTTATGGTTCACCGTCTGTGTGGAGTTTGCACATGCTGCCCGTGTTTGCGCGAGTTTCCTCCGGGTGTTGCATGCCAAGGCTGTGCGGGTTAGGGTGAATTGGCCATGCTAAGTTGCTCCTAGTGTCAGGGGGACTAGTTTGGGTAAATGCAAGGGGTTAAGGAGATGGGACCTGGGGCCACCTGCTTGGCAGAGGGGCAAAGTTCTCAATGGCACCCAGTGGGGGAGGGTGGGGTCCAGTGGTGGTGGGGGCGGGGACAGGGGCGAGGGCGGGGGGTGGGGGGCAGGAGCGGTGCTGGTGTAAGGTGACATCGAGGGGAAGAATGCTCTCTTACCCCCATGGGGAGTGGAAGGATTGGGAAGGAGCGGCCTGAGAGTGGGGCAGATTGTGATATGCCAATCAGGTTGTGATGGGGTGAATCGCCCTGGCAGAGAGATAGCACAGCCCCTTTGGGCTGAATGGCCTCTTTCTGTGCTGTAACCAGGAGGGGCCACCTCGCAACCAGAAACCCTGGGAGGGGATCAGAGTCTGCAGGAGATGGGAGGAGTCTGAATGTAAATCAGGCAAATCATAGAATCCCTATAGTGCAGAAGGAGGCCATTTGGCCCATTGGGTGTGTACCGACTCTCTGATAGAGCAAGCCACCCGGACGCTCTTCCTAGAACCATGGTTATTTACTGCGGCCAGTCTCCCTAATCTGCACATCTTCGGACACTAAGGGACAAGTTAGCATGGCCAATTCATCCAACCTGGACATCTTTGGACTAAGGGAGGAAACCCACGCAGACACGGGGAGAACGTGCAAACTCCGCACCGACAACAACCTGAGCCGGGATTTGAACCCGCGCTTTGAAGCTTCAGTCCTAACCACTGTGCCACCGTGTGAAGGCACCTTCAACAATGGGAGAAATAAGAACTGGAGCAAACATCTGCTTTGACTGTTTGGACTAACCATCGCTTACCCATGGAACTCCTGTGTTCTTTCGTTACTCTCGCTGTCAATCAGCAGACAGTGGCGCAAAATGGCTACCAGGTGGCGGTAGAGAGCAGCATCCTCCTGTTAACATAAGAACATAAGAAATAGGAGCAGGAGTCGGCCATCCAGCCCCTCGAGCCTGCCCCGCCATTCAATAAGATCATAACTGATCTGATAATGGTTCAGTTCCACTTCCCCGCTTTCTCCCCATAGCCTTTAATTCTCTTGTCTATCAGAAATCTATCTACCCGTGACTTAAACATATTCAGCGAGGTGGCCTCCACCACTTCAATGGGCAGAGAATTCCAGAGGTTCACCACCCTTGGAGTGAAGAAATTCCTCCTCAACTCCGATCTAAACTGCTCCCTTCCCTTATTTTGAGGCTGTGCCCTCAAGTTCTGCTATCCTTTCTAAGCGGGAAGAATCTCTCTACCTCTACCCTATCCATCCCCTTCATTATTTTATATGTCTCTATAAGGTCACCCCTCAGCCTTCTAAACTCCAACAAGTACAGAGCCAGTCTATTCAATTAACCCCCTGAAGGGATTAACCCCTTCAGTTAACCCCCTCATCTCCGGTATCAGTGTAGTGAACCTTCTCTGCACTCCCTCCAAGGCCAATATATCCTTCCACAAATGTGGCAACCAAAACTGCACACAGTACTCCAGTTGTGGCCTCACCAGTGCCCTATACAGTCGCAGCAAGACCTCCCTGCTTTTATATTCTATCCCCCTCGCAATAAAGGCCAACATCCCATTCACCTTCTTGATCACCTGTTATACCTGCAGACTGGGTTTTCATGCACAAGGACCCCCAGGTCCCTCTGCACCGTAGCATGCTGCAGCTTTTCACCCTTTAAGTAATAATCCCTCCTACTATTATTTCTACCAAAGTGGATAACCTCACTTTTGCTAATGTTACACTCCATCTGCCAGGTCCTCGCCCACTCACTCAGCCTGTTGAGGAAAGAATGGGAATGTTGGAGGCCAGGCGGACGGTGGATCGCCAGCACTCCCCAGTGGCAGAGCGCTGAAGTGCGATGGACGCCAGCACCCTCTGACCCACACGCACAGAGATGACCCTGCCCCTTCACAGGGACGCTGTTTTGCCCCTTACGTTAACAGCAGAGGAATTCTTCCGGGCTCCTGGCCAAAATTCAGAATGTCGTGGGATGCGGAGTGGTAATCTCACAACACTAAAATAATCCAGTGCTGGGGGTTATCGTTCTGGGTGACGTGGGGGTTCGAATCCCACCACGGCAGCTGGTGGAATTTAAGTTCAATTAATAAAATCCGGAATTGAAAGCTAATCTCAGCAACGGAGACAGAATCGATTGTCGGAAGAACCCATCTGGTTTGTTAACGTCCCTTTAGGAAGGAAATCTGCCGTCCCTACCCGGTCTGGCCTACATGTGACTCCAGAGCCACAGCAATGTGGTTGGCTCTCAATTGCCCTCCAAGGGCAATTAGGGATGGGCAATAAATGCTGGCCCAGCCAGCGATGCCCGAGTCCCAGGAAAAAAGAATGAACATTACCAGGTGATTTTGCAACTCATTTTCACCTGTGGGATCTTGCTGTGCTCAAATTTGTTGCCGTGTTTCCCTACATCGCAACAGCGACTAGCTGAAATTTTGTGGTCTTTTGCTACCACTGGGATTTTCCAGACCTGCCGACAGTGACCCCTGCCCCCCACCTCAGTGTGTGCAACAGGAAACCCATTGACAGTAGTGGGGAGCAGGGGAACTGGATGATGTCACTGCTGTCTCCGGGGTTGGGGCGGGTTGGGGGTAAAACTTCCTGCCCACTACATTTGAAAAGTATTTAAGAATCATTGATTCCCTACAGTGCAGAAGGAGGCCATTCGGCCCATCGAGTCTACACTGACCACAATCTCACCCAGATCCTATCCCCATAAGCCCGTACATTCACCCCAGCTAGTCCCCCCTGACGCTAAGGGGCAAATTATCATGGCCAATCCACCCAACCAGCACATCTTTGGGGCTGTGGGAAGAAACCGGAGCACCCAGAGGAAACCCACGCAGGCACGGGGAGAGTGTGCAAACTTCGCACAGATAGTGACCCAAGCCGGGGAGTTGAACCTGGGTCCCTAGCGCTGTGAGGCAGCAGCGTTAACCCCGGCCCCATACTGGAGCAGAATTAAGCCATTCGGCCCATCGAGTTGGCTCCAGCGTTGGGTCATGGCTGATAAGTTTCTCAACTCCATTCTCCAGCCTTTTGCCCGTAATCTATGATCCCCTTAGCAACCAAGGACCTATGTACCTCCTTCAAAGGGTCTGAAGGACAAGTTATTGCTTTAATCATTGGATAATGAGTCAGCATTATTAATGAGTAATACGTCACCACCTGACCCCCACCCCCCAATGCCCCCAAACCCCACTGTCCCGAATCTTTATGATGTGAAGATGCCTGTGTTGGACTGGGGTAAACACAGTAAGAAGTCTGATGACACCAGGTTTAAATCCAACCGATTTATTTGACGGTAAACTCACAAGCTTTTGACCCTCTGGTCTCCGTCAGGTGAATGCCCATTCTGGGAAGATCAGGGAGGGTCGAAAGCGAGTGTGAGTTTACCGTCAAATAAATCAGTTGGATTTAAACCTGGTGTCGTCAGACCCCTTACCAAATCTTTTGGCCAAGTGACCTTTGACCCTGCCCACGCCCTCGGGGGCCCTTGCCTCGTCCACTTGCCGCCGGCTGCTGTCCAAGGTTATGTTGAAGAGGATTTTCAGCACCTCCGTCGCACGGTCGGTGGTGTCCCGCCGCAGCGGGGCCGCGTGGCGCGCCGTCCACACCTCATACACGTCCAGCCAACGCAGGTCGAGCGCGGCCTCCAGGGCGTCGGTCAAGAGGGCCACGCCGTGCAGCTCCCGGGCCAGTTGCCGGCGAGCGTCCACCAGCAGGGCCGTCAGCAGGAAGGTCAGGCGCAGCTCGTAGAAGCGGGTGTCGCGGTCGCCAGCGCCCACCTTCAGGCGCTCGGCCAGCCCGCGGATCAGCCTCAGCTCGTCCGCCGTGGCCCGGGCCTCCTCGCTGTTGTAGACGGTGTTGCAGAGGCACTTGAGCGCCTCGGAGGCCACCTCGGCGTCGCGGGGCCCGCGCCCCTCCGCGTCCTCGATCCCAGCCAGCCGCGCCAGCACACCCACGGAGCCGCGGCTGGCAAAGGGCGCCAGGGCGTGCTTGTCCCTGGACAGGATGCGGACAGCCTCCAGGCTCACCAGCCGGCTCGAGGGTTGAAGATCCCGCTCCAAAAAGTCCATCAGCAGCTGGCCGATTTTCTGAAAGGATCACCGAAGGAAAGGGTGTTATTCCGGACAGGGATCGGAGAAGGCACGGAGAAAAAGCATTGGCAAGCATGATACCAGAATTGGAAGCTTCTGCAACTCTAGAGGTCTCTAGGAAAGGATTTATGTTATGGGTGGCACGGTGGCACAGTGGTTGGCACTGCTGCCTCATAGCGCCAGGGACCTGGGTTCGATTCCCCGGCTTGGGTCACTGTCTGTGTGGAGTCTGCGCATTCTCCCCGTGTCTGTGTGGGTTTCCCCTGGGTGCTCCACTTTCCTCTCACACTCCAAATGTGTGCAGGCTAGGTGGATCGGCCGTGCTAAATTGTCGCAAAGGCGTGTAGGTTAGCGGGATCAATGGGGTGATCCCGGGAACAGGACCTGGATGGGATTGTTGTCAATGCCGTCTCTATAGAATAATGAGGGGCATAGATCAGCTAGATAGTCAACACTTTTTCCCAAAGGTAAGGAGTCTAAAACTAGAGGACATAGGTTTAAGGTGAGAGGGGAGAGATACAATAGGATCCAAAGAAGTAATATTTTCACACAGAGACTGGTGAGTATCTGGAACAAGCTGTCAGAGGTAGTAGTAGAGGCAGGTATAATTTTGTCTTTTAAAGAACATTTAGTAAGTGGGTAAGATGGGAGTAGAAGGATATGGGCCAAACATGGGCAATTGGGACTAGCTTAGAGGCTAAACGAAGGGGCAGCATGGATAAGTGGGCTGAAGGGCCCATTTTCATGCTGTTAACCTCTATGACTCTAATTGATATATTACCAGTTTGGTTAAAGTTCCTGGTTGGTGAAATAAATAATTTGTTAATTATTCACTCACAGTGAGTGTCGGGGTTTACATTTAGTGAAACTCTAAACGTGAATGAAGAACAGTTCACACTGTTCCAAACACTTTTAACAGATTATGAAGCGAGGGATTCCTCTTTTGGGGGGAAAAGCTGGCGTGGCCTCTCAAAGGGAATCAGCCTCTGTACCGTAACATTACCACTGACCTTGTTCTTGATTGTGAGTCTCAATATCAGACTATAACACTCTGATATATCTCCTGGGCTCACCTTGGTGCACTGTGCACCATGAACCTCAGGCTAAGCTTCTCAATGAAGCAAATGGCCTCTGTATTAACTCCACACATGTTTCACTGCATGTTCCTTCATACACACAAAATTTATCCATTTATTGGTGTCACAAGTAGGATTACGTTAACACTGCAATGAAATTACTGCAAGAATCCCCGAGTTGACACACTCCGGCGCCCCTTTGGGAGAATTTAGCACGGTCAATGAACCCTAACCAGCACGTCTTTCAGACTGTGGGAGGAAACCGGAGCGCCCGGAGGAAACCCACGCAGACATGGGGAGAATGTGCAGTGACCCAAGACTGGGAATCAAACCTGGGTCTCTGGCTCTGTGAAGCGATGGAGGGAATCTACACGCCTGGAATAGCGTCTTGCAGAATAACGAAGCATCACTGTGAAAAGCAGGAGCCCCAAGTCTCGCCCTGACTCAGGCTGAGTGGGGCTCACTCTTACCTCCCGCTGCTTCACCTCTGGATCCTCGGAGTGGTCAGAGTCTGAATCGGAATCCCAGCTGGAATAGGACTCTCTATGTTTCGTTGTCCTAAACTACATCCAGGAAGGCGATGAAAGCAGATAAAAATAATGAAAGGTGGGACAGATAGAGAGAGTTTCTGAGCTTCGCATTCTTTACTCCGTGTGCAGGGGGAAGAGGGAGGGAGATTGGGATGAAGAACTCAAACGATAATTACAACGTCAAGAATAACTATTGAAACTTCTAACGGTATTAGTTTCACAAATATTAGCCTGTCCTATGGTAAAGCCATGAGTTCTCTCACAGAATCGAACAATCCCCACAGTGCCGGGAAAGGCCATTCAGCCCATTGGGTCTGCACTGAACCTCTGAAAGAGAATCCCACACAGACCCTCCCCTCCATCCTATCCCATAATCCCTTGCATTTAGACAGCCAATCCACTTAATCTACACATCTTTGGACACTAAAGGTCAATTTAGCATGGCCAATCCAATTAACTTGCACATCTTTGGACAGTAAGAGACCATTTAGCATAGCCAATCCACTCACCTTGTGCATCTTTGAGCACTAAGGGTCAATTTAGCACAGCCAATCCACCCTAACCTACACATCCTTGGAGGCTAAGAGGCAATTTAACATGATCAATCCCTCCAACCAGCACATGGGAGGAAACTGGGGCACCTGGAGGAAACCCACGTGGACACAGGACAACTCTACACAGACAGTGACCCGAGGCTGGAATCGAACCCAAGTCCCTGGAGCTGCGAGGCAGCAGTGCTAACCACTGTGCCATCATGCCTGGAGTCCCAATGGGCTTGTGGATCAATAATTCCACTCCAGCGAAAAAGGTCAACAAAGCGAGGCCAGAGTGCACAGTCTGTCACACAGGGGAAGGAGTAAAGGTTCCCCGAGGACTGAGGCGTTAAAGGAAAGACTACGTTGTTTTTGTGAATGTCACTTAGGAAAATTCCTGGAACTCCCTCCCTAACAGCGCTGTGGGTGTACCTGCGCCACAGAGACTGTAGCGGTTCAGGGAGGCAGCTCCCCACTACCTTCGCAGAGGACAATTAGAAATGGGCAATAAACGCGGGACCCGGCCAGTGATACTCACATCCCTTGAGTGAATAATTAAAAACTTATTTGGACCCCATATCGAGAGAGGGAACCCAGAGTTTATTGCCTAATAACCCCGATGGTCCGATCCTTTTACAAACGCAACATGACGTAGGGGATGGGATTTTCTGCCGTTCCTGAGGAAGACATTGTACTGAATTGAGACAGACGTAACCACACCGGGGTCTGCCCGAATGACCCATCCATTTGTCTGGAAGAGCAGGGGAGCTCTTCCCAGGTGTACGTGCTACACCCTTGGCCATCGCTACCTTCAGTCTGGAACATTGCTACAGTGTTGAGTGCGGGATCTTGCTCTGCGCAGACTGGCTGCCGCGTTTCCTTCATCACAACAGCAACTGCACTTCCGAGAAGTGCAGTTACACTTCAATTCAGAGAGTTCACTACAGTTCCTACTCTCCTCCTTATTACACCTATGACTGCAGACAAATTCCCATCCAATTTGTTTTTCAAGTTTGCTGACAACACCACAGTAGTGGGTCGGATCTCAAACAATGACAAGACAGAGTACAGGAATGAGATAGAGGATCTGGTGAACTGGTGCAGCAACAATAATCTCTCCCGCAACGTCAACAAAATGAAAGACATTGTCATCAATTTTGGGAGGCGTAAAGGGGAACATGCCCCTGTCTATGTCAACAGGGACAAAGTAGAAAGGATCGAGAGCTTCAAGTTTCTAGGTATCCAGATCACCAACAACTTGTGCTGGTTCCCTCCGTGTAATCACTCACTATAATTAAGAAAGTCCACCAACGCCTCTACTTTCTCAGAAGGCTGAGGAAATTTGGCACGTCAGCTACAACTCTCTCCAACTTTTACAGATGCACCACAGAAAGCATTCTTTCTGGTTGTATCACAGCTTGGTCTGGGCTCCTGCTCTGCCCAAGACCGCCAGAAACTACAAAAGGTCGTGAACGTAGCCCAATCTATCAAGCAAACCGGCCTCCCATCCATTGACTCTGTCTACACTTCCCACTGTCTCGGGAAAAACAGCCAGCATAATTAAGGACCTCACACACCCTGGACATTCTCTCTTCCAACTTCTTCCATAGGGAAAAAAGATACAAAAATCTGAGGTCACGTACCAACCGACTCAAGAACAGTTTCTTCTCTGCTGCTGTCAGACTTTTGAATGGACCTACCTCGCATTAAGTTGACCTCTCTCTACACCCTAGCTATGACTGTAACACTACATTTTGCACTCTCTATGAATGGCATACTTTGTGTAGTGCGCAAGCAACAATAATATTTCACTGTATGTCAATACGTGTGACAATAATAAATCAAATCAAATCAAAAGAAATATCTAACTACCTACAAGGTACTCTGGGATTGGCGGAGGGGCGGTTGTGTATTCTGAGGTTGCAACAAGCAGTACGGAGCCTTTTTGTTTTCGTTAACCCAGAGTCTGACTGTCAAAGGAAAGGTCAGTCTGCGGGACACCGCGACTAACAAGACAGTGGAGGAAAAAAACCCACAAGGGCAGGGAGGCAGCAGCGAGAGTGAGGGGGGAGAAGGGCAGAGGTGGGTAAAATGCTTGAAACCGTCTGGAAGCTCGGGGCGGGGGAGAGAGAGCGAGCATCAAAATTCTCTGCAAGGATAGAAAACTAAAGGGGTTTCTTTACCTTTTCCAGTTTCTCGCGCTGTCGTATAACGATGAAAGGAAGCAAAGATGCAAAAAAAAATGAACTGTCAGAGTTTAGAATCCATCTGAACCCTCAGCCGCAGACAAGTGGAGAAAATCTTATTTACAAGCAGAAGTCTTGAATCACTGTTGGATAGTTGGACAGAGTCTCCTTCCTTCAAATGGTAGACTTAGTTTTGACCTGTTTTACTCTTCTGTCTCTCGAGGAGGAGGATCGTGTAGTGCAGTGAGGTTAGTCTCTCTGCCTCTGAGCCAGGAGTTCAGGGTTCGAGTCTGACCTCAGAGCTTAATGGCCAAGGAAGATGTGTCAATAATACCGCCAAACAGGTTGAGTGTAACAACTGCAAAATTCTTCCAAACACGCCAATGGCTAACAGTGTCAGAGAGAGAGAGATTCCTGGTCAGCCATAGAATCCTACAGTGCAGAAGGAGGCTATTCAGCCCATTGGGTCTGCACCAAAGGCAATCCCACCCAGGCCATACCCCCTGTAACTCCGAGCTTGCGCTGATCATGTTGTCCTATGTAGACCAACTGCCTGTATCCCTCAATTCCCCGCCTGTTCATGTGTCTATCCAGATAAGTCTTAAATGTCACTAATGTGTCTGTCTCAACCACCTCACTTGGCAGTGTATTCCAGGCCCCCCCACCATCTGTGTAAAAAAAACTCCTCTGCACATCTCCACTGAACCTTTTCCCTGTTCTCTTGGACTTGTGGCCCCTCGTAATTGTCATTTCTGCCTGGAAAAAAGCTTCCAACTGTTCACCCATTCTATATCCCTCATAATTTTATAAACTTCTATCTGGTTGCCCCTCAATCTCTGTCTTTCCAGGAAGAATAATCCTAGTTTATTCAACTTCTTCTCATAGCTAATACCCTCCATACCCAGCAACATCCTTTCCTGTACTCCCTCCAAAGCCTCCATGTCTTTCTGGTAGTCTGGTGACCAGGATTGCCATAATATTCCAAATGCGGCCTAACCAACGTGTATATCACTGTAACATAATTTGCCAACTTTTATACTCGATGCCCTGTCCAAGCATGTCGTGTGCTTTCTTCACCACCTTGTCCACCTGCCACTTTTAAGGATCTGTGAACTTTTAGCGTTTTTCCCAGGGCTTTTGCAGAGTAGGGCTTGATTAGATTGATTTACGGAAAAAAAATCATGTGACGGGGAGGAGCTAGCCTTACACAGAGAAATCAAGCCCAGTTTACTGTTTGGAATCTTTACAGAGAGGTCATTTTCTCTCTCTGGAATTTACATAAGAACATAAGAACAAGGAGCAGGAATAGGTTATATGGCCTCCCGAGCCTACTCCGCCATTCAATAAGGTGATGGGCTTAGCTCCATTTACCCGTCTGCTGACTATAATCCTTAATACTGTTCAAAAATTTATCTATCCTTGCCTTAAAAACATTCAATGGTGTAGCCTTAACTGCTTCGTTGGGCAGGGAATTCCACAGATTCACAACTCTTTGAAGGTGAAATTTACTAGGAATTGAGTCTTTTTCTCTGAGATTCTGCTGTTTGGGGTGGATCTTTCTCTGGAGGCTGCTATATGTGAGTCAGAAGGCAGGAGTCATTCTGTGTCTGTCGAGCAGGGTTAAAAAGCTGGAAACATAGCAGATGTGAGCATATCTGTTTTGTGCTGATTCTAAAGAGGGATTTATGCCTTTGAGAATACTGCTTACACTGGAACTATAGAGATAGCTAACCGTTAAGAATTATACCTTATCATGTTTACGTACTTTAATTGGTAAAATGCTAATTCTTTTGTTATATCCTAACTATGTTATTAAAAGTAAAATTTCATTTGATAAAAGTTTCCTAGTGGGTCAATGGAATCAGACCTCGAGCAAAACACCTTAAGCTCATTCTAATGCCAAAATCAAAAAAAGTCGAGGTCTAGCCTAACTTCATGATATATCTTGGAATTTCTTGAGCTGTTCCATAACAAATTGAAGAAGATTTGGTCGACCTGAAAGAATATGTTCCTGTGTGATGCAGTACCGAGAGAGTGTTGCACTGCTGGAAGTGTTAGCTTGTGGATGAGATAATGAGCTTAAAGTTTTAAAGTTTATTTATTAGCTTGTAGGCTTCCATTAACACTGCGATGAAGTTATTGTGAAAAATCCCCTAGTCACCAAACTCCAGTGCCTGTGCGGGTACACTGAGGGAGAATTTAGCATGACCAATGCACCTAACCTGCACATCTTTGGATTGTGGGAGGAAACTGGAGCACCTGGAGAAAGTCCAAGCAGACATGGGGAGAATGTACAGACTCCATACAGACAGCTGGGAATTGAACTGAGGTCCCTGGCGTTGTGAGGCAGCAGTGCTCACCACTATGCCACTGTGCCATGAAAATCCCCTGGTCGCCACATCCTAGTGCCTGTTTGGGTACACTGAAGGAGAATTTAGCACAGCCAACGCACCTAATCTGTACGTCTTTTGGACTATAGGAGGAAACTGGAGCACCCGGAGGAAACACAACTTATCTGACGGAATATTATTGCTGTATGGACATTATTGGGTGGCCAATGGTATTACATTGCACTCACCTTTCGCCTCTCCCTCTCCTCTTCATTGAAGAAGAAACATTGGGCATACTGAGGAAAAAAACACAAAATGGTTTCTTACAGGGACTAGATGCCGGCAAATGGAACACCATTTTCAGTTAATAACTTGCTTTGTACAGGTAAATCAAGCAAAAAATCTATTTCTTCCATGTCTCCACTTCTATCCTATAGATATTTTAACTTGCATCATTTTAGATAGTGCAACTTTCTCAAGGCCAAACCAAGGTATAGAATCATAGAATCCCTACAGTGCAGAAGCAAGTTGTTAAGTATAGTTAAGAAAGCATCTACTTTCTCAGGAGGCAAAGGAAATTTGGCACGTCTGCTACGACTCTCACCAATTTTACAGATGCACCGTAGAAAGCATTCTTTCCGGTTGTATCACAGCTTGGTATGGGTTCCTGCTCTACCCAAGACTGCAAGGAACTGTGAAGGATTGTGAACATAGCCCCAGTCCATTACACAAACCAACCTCCCATCCACTGACTCTGTCGACACTTCCCGCTGCCTCGGCAAAGCAGCCAGAATAATTAAGGATCTCACGTACCCCAGACACACTCTTTTCTGCCTTCTTCCATTGGGAAAAAGATACAAAAGCCTGAGGTCACGTCCCAACTGACTGACTTAAGAATACCTTCTTCCCTGCTGCCGTCAGACTTTTGAGTGGATCTGCCTTACATTAATTTGATCTTTCTTTGCACCCTAGCTATGACTGTAACACTACATTCTACACTCTCTCCTTTCCTTCTCCCCTATGTACTCTATGAATGGTCTGCTTTATCTGTATGGTGCGCAAGAAACAATACTTTTCGCTGTATTTACCTTGTTAATCACCCTAAACTATACCTCTTGGGACATGTAAGGGGCAATTTAGCATGGCCAATCCATTTAACCTGTACATATTTGGACACTAAGGGGCAATTTAACATTGCCAATCCATCTAACCTGTACATATTTGGACTCTAAGGGGCAATTTAGCATGGCCAATCCATCTAACCTGTACATATTTGGACACAAAGGAGCAATTTAGCATGGTCCATCAAGTCTGATTGACTGCAATCCCACCCATGCTCTATTCCCTTAACCCCATGTTTTTCTCCTAGTGTAGTCCCCCTGACACTATGGGGCAATTTAGCGTGGTCAATCCACCTAACCTGCGTATTTTTGGACTGTGGAAGGAAACTGGAGCACCCGGAGGCAAGAAACACAGAGAGGGGGAGAACGTGCAGACTGCACACAGGAAGTGACCCGAGGCTGGATTCGAACACGGGACCCGGGCACTGTGAGGCAGCAGTGCTAATCACTATGCTATTCCTGAGAGTGACGTATCATATGCGCCCTTTCAGACTGTCCATCGATTAAACTAACACCATCTGCTTAACGCTAACCAGATTATAACTCAGAGTGAAATCTAATCACCTGGGTTAATGTCTTCTGGCTAATAGAAAGTGAAAGATTTACTCATTAGCCAGAACAAATAATATAAGTGAATAAAATCTTCATTCTCAGGTTTAAGATGGACATTTAACAGATTGCTGTTTGCAGGAGAAAATCCGGCGCCCTTTGTGTGTAGCTGAGTTTCCAAATTCCACTCCTGAACTCTTCTGCCAATAATCTGAAACTCCCCAACCAGCAGGAATACTTATCCAATCCTTTCCCCTTTTAATATGTGGAAAATTTTGATTAACTTAATTTCCTATGTTCCAAGATATTCAACCCGCATAAACTCCTCAGCACTTAACCCTTCATGCCCAACTATTGTTTGAACCACAGAATCCCTACAGTGCAGAAGGAGGCCATTTGGCCCATCGATTCTGCACCGACTTTCCGAAGGAGCATTCCATCATCCTCTCCACAATAAACAACACTTAGAAAATGATGGTAGGTTTGAGCAGCGTCAACATGGAGTTACGAATGGGAAATCACGCTTAACAAACCTGTTTTCTGACACGATAGATATGGGGGGGAACAAGTAGATGTGGTATATATAAATTTTCAGCACACTTTCAATAAGGTCCCACCCTAAAATGAGAGCACATGGGATGAGTGGTTAACACTGCTGCCTTACAGCACCAGGGACCTGGGTTCAATTCCCAGGTTGATTAGCACGGCCAAAGCAACCTAAGCAGCGCGTCTTTCGGAAACCAGAGCACCTGGAGGAAACCCCATGGGGAGAACATGCAAACTCCACACAGACAGTGACCCAAGCCCGGAATCGAAGCCGGGTCCCTGGCACTGTGAGGCAGCAGCACTAACCACTGTGTCATTGTGCCACCCTCTGATTTTGGAATTAGCCAAATCAAGATAATAAATCTAGCCCTTTATACAACTTCTGGCCGTTGGGATTTAAACAGAGTAGGAAATAAGATTGGATCAGGTTGCCTAGACTTCCCGAGGGAAATTCGAAGAAATCGGGATTGGGGGTGGAGGTGGGGGGAGGGGGGTGCGGCAGGTGGGTTGGGGGCGGTGGTGGGGTTGGAGACTCATATAGTCTATGGACCTTGCTTTGAATATTTAGAACACAAGAATGAGAATGAGGTCATTCGGCCCCTCAAGCCCGTTCCACTGATCGATAAGATCGTGAAAGTGGCCTCACTCACACCCTCCTGCCTGTCCCCCTTAATCCCTCACCCCTTTGTCAATCACAAACTCAGCCTTGACTATGGCCCAACCCTCACCGTTTAAAGCTTTAAAGTTTATTCATTCGTGTCACAAGTAGGCTTACATTGACACTGCAATGAAGTTACTGTGACAATCCCCTAGTCCCACACTCTGCCACCTGTTTGAGTACACGGGAGGGAGGGGAATTCAGCATGGCCAATGCACTCTAACCAGCATGTTTTACAGACTGTGGGCGGAAACAGGAGCGCCCAGAGGAAACCCACACAGACACGGGGAGAACGTGCAGACTCCGCACAGACAGTGACCCAAACCGGGAATAGAACCCGGGTCTATGGTGCTGTGAGACAGCGATGCTAACCACTGTGCCACTGTGTCACCCTTTTTAAAATGTCTAACTGCCCAGTTTTATAGCATAAATGAACTGATGGCAGTTTGATTCAGCTGGTATCACAGAATGTCACCTCCTGTGGCATTGCTCATGTTGTAGTTCCTGTCAGAAGTTTAATTTGGTCAGGGGTTTGCACTGTTGTGAGGAGTTTTCAGGGGTCAGTCATAAAGGCATCTGTCTGTTAGTCTTTCTGTGCATTGAACCTCTGACTTTGCCCCCCCCCCACCATTGTACCTGTTCCCACTCCCCCCTACACCCTCCCACCCCCCACTCCCACCAACACCCCCCCCCACTACCCTCCTGCCCCACAGTGGTTATCACTGCTGCCTCACAGCGCCAAGGACACAGGTTCAATCCCGACCTCAGGTGACTGTGTGGAGTTTGCACATTCCCCCCATGTCTGCGTGGGTTTCCTCCGGGTGCTCTGGTTTCCCACAGTCCAAAGATGTCTGGGTTAGGTTGATTGACCATGACCCTTGGTGTTGGGGGATTATTAGGGTAAATACGTTGGGTTACAGGAAAAGGGCCTGGGTAGGATTGTTCTGACTCGATGGGCTGAATGGCCTGTCTCTGCACTGTAGGGATTCTATGAACACCATTACTCTGTGAGCTTTGCTCACATGTTAACCCTCGAGTTCACCCCCATCACCCAGTCCCACTTTACCACCTGTGTGTTAACATTCTGTGCATTGAACATCTGACTGCCCCCCACAGATGCTAACACTTTGCACATCAATCCAATTAAATGTTAAACCCCCCTGTGAATCGCTGCAAATATATTCCCAACCAGCAAATCTGAGAGAGAGAGAGAGAGAGAGATGCCAGTCTGGTCCAGCTGGGACTGCTTATCAGATTTACATTCACAAAATATTACAAATCCGGATTAGTGTGGAAGGCTAAAAATGAAGGAAGTGGCTTCCTGTACGTTGCAGCAAGAGGCAAAATGAGAGAGAAGGGAAATGCTGCCTCTCTGCTGCTGGATGTATTTACATTAGCAATCTCCAAAAATAGGTCATTGCGTGGCACTGCCAGCTGTGTACCCAGAGAGGGCACAGTGTCTGAGCCACAATCAGAGGATTGGTTAATGTTTAGACTGAGTTAGTGCCTGTTACAATGATCAGTTTTCCGTGGAGGGTTTTTTCCATGTGACCGTTTCACTGCTCCAACCAAGTATATCAGCTCTGACAGACCCCCTCTTAATGCTGGGAAGCTTCAGCCTGATGTGTGGAGCAGTTAGCAGCTGTGTTGGAGACAGAAATTCACTCTCTCTCTCCCTCTCTCTATTTCTCTCTTTCTCTCACTCTGTCTCTCTCTGTCTCTCATTGTCTGTCTCTCTCTTTGTCTCTCTCTCTCCCATTCTGTCTCTTTCTCCCTCCCTCTGTGTCTCTCTCCCACTCTCTCTGTCTTGCTTTCTCTCTCTCTTGCTCTGTCTCTCTCCTGCTCTGTGTCTCCTTTTCTCTCTGTCTTATTCTCTCTCTCTTCCTCTCTCTTGCTCTCTCTCCTTCCCACTCTGTCCCTCTCTCTCTGTCTCTCTTACATGCTCTCTCCTGCTTTGTCTCTCTCTTTTTCATTCTCTCCCTCTCTCTGTCTGTCTGTCTGTCTGTCTCTCTCCCTCCCTCTCTCTGTCTCTCTCTCTCTCTCTCCCTCTCTCTGTCTGTCTCCCTTGTTCTCTCAGATACACAATCCTCACCTCTGTGTTGAATTCCAGCAATGCTTTCTGTATCACTTCCTGGTCACCGCTCTGTAGGATGTTGGTTAATGTTTCCAGCTCCATTTTCACCAGTCGAAGCAGACACAGAGCTCGCTCCCAGCACCCCCACCCACAACCCCCACAACCACCCCCCTCCCTCCCCCAGAATTCCTGATCCTTGGATTAGGGAGGTCCTGTTGGGAGGGAAGTGCAGCAAAATCCTCTCTCTGTCTCTCCCTCCCTCTCTCTTACCCTCTATCTCTCTTTCTCTCTCTCTTCCTCTCTCTCTCCCCCTCTCTCTCTCTCCCCTCTCTCTCTCTCCCTCTCTCTCTCACCCCCTGTCTCACACTTTCTCCCTCTCTCTGTCTCTCCCACCCTCTCTCTGTCACACTCTCTCCCTCTCCCCGTCTCTCTGTGCAATGCACTGACATCACAGGAATGGGAGGGGAAGGAACATCTTATCCGTGACAGCAATGACTCTCACTCACATGGCCCCGTCTGTGTGAGTGCATCTGTCTGTATGTTTGTGTGTATATGTGAGTGCGTGTGTCTACGTGTGTAACACACACTCTCATTCACGCGCACACACACACACATACTCATACACACACTCAGACATTCACACCCATTCACACTCTCACTCACACACACGTATACTCACCCACTCACACCCACACACATTCACATCCACACACACACAGACACACACACTCATTCTCTCCCTCACACACACACACACACAAACAGTGGTTTATTTATGACCCTAACCTTAAACATCCCAATGTGTGCACCCTTATAAAAGAGGATGTTTCCTCTTGAGGGAGATTGCATGGAGTTACAGGGATAGGGTGGAGTGGGATGCTTATTTTTAGATGGCTCTTCCCATTCTAGGTGTTGAGAGGTGACACCTAGGCGGCCGGAGAGTGATGGATCTGAAGAACTCTTTGCCGTAGAAGACTATGGAGGCCAGGTCATTGAGTGTCTTTTTATACAGAGATAGATAAGTTCTTGATTAATAAGGGGATCAGGGGTTATGGGAGAAAGGCAGGAAAATGGAGATAAGAAAAATAGCCATGATTGAATGGTGGAGCAGTTCAATGGGCCGAGTGGCCTAATTCTGCTCCTATGTCTTAGGGTCTTATGGGACTGGTTCAAGACATGTCAAGGAAGCAAAGATATTTTGGACGTGCGATGTGAAGGAGGGAAAAAGAGCTGTTGTGAGGCAAGATGCTGAAGCCAGAAGCTGGCACGGATGGGCAATATCAGACCATGGACTGGCATCTCTGCGGGTGGGGGGAGTGAAGGATAGAAATCAGTGGAGGGAGCTTGTTCAGAGTACGGACAACTCTGAGGATGGAGAAGGATGAAAGATAAGGGAGGTAAAGTGTGTTTTCACTATACTAGCAATAAGCAAGCAGGGATTTAGGAATCATCTGAGAGGGAGGAAATGAGAAGGATGGATTGGGTTGTGTTACAACGCAGAGGTAAAATTTCCCTCTGCTCGATTTTGGAACGACCCAAAGGGATATACCTCACCTCATAGTCTTGTACGGGGTGAGTGAGGTGGTAGGAAGCTACTGGTTTTGGTAGATTAAAGCAGGATCTGACACTCACTATCAGAAATAATTAACAGGTTTTTATTTTTTTAAAATTGGTGACAACCTTATTAAAACAATTAACAAACTGAATAAAATCCCAGTGGAATGGTGTTCGAGTACTACAAGACTCATTCAGGAATAAGGAAATAAATCTTCATAGAATAAAATCACTCTCAAATAATATAATCCCCAGTGTCTGTCGGAAGTATGAACTTTCTTCCGATGTTTCTGTCTACATTTCTTTCTCTTCAAATGACGATTTTCTGAAGATGTATAAATTGCTACAGGATTCTATACGAGAGTTTTGCCTCTCCCTCCTTCCGACTAAAGACGTGGCAAAGCTTACTCTAATTGTTATCCCCTCTTATATACCTGGAATTATTTCACACTATTCCTGCAACCTGAGTGGATTGAAGCTGCCAACAAACCTCATATTTGAATTCCATTGGTCCTCTGTCCTTGCTTGCTTGCTTTAAACTCAGTGGTTCAATTCAAAAGCCTGTTTTGCTATGTTGGAACACTGACTGCTATAAATGTTTCACCACAGTTTTAACCTTACATAGGCAACTTCATAGCAATTGTGTAAATTGGGGAATCCTTACAGTAGGAAAGAGACCATTTGGCCTATTGAGTTTGTACTGAATCTCTGTCAGAGTATCCTACCTCTACCCTTTCCCCATCATCCCGACGTATTTACCCCACTAATCATTTTATTCATTTGTGGGACATGATTGATCCAGTTGCTAACAGCGCCAGCGCTTATTACCCATCCCTAGCTGCCTGAGAGCAGTTGATACTCAACTCTGGAGTCATATGTAGGCCAGACCAGGTAAGGATGGCAGATTTCCTTCCCTAAAGGGACATTAGTAAATCAGACGGACTTTTCCAACAATCGATAATGGCTTCATGGTCATCAGCAAATTCTTAATTACAGATATTTTTTATTGAATTCAAATTTCACCACCTGCTGTGACGGGATTTGAAACCTGGTGCTCAGAACGTTAACTGAGTTTCTGGATCAATAGTTTAAGGATAATATCACTAGGCTATCACATCCTACATCTACACATCTTTGGACACTGAGGGTCAACTTAGCATGGCCAATCCCCCTAACCTGCACGTCTTTGGACAGTGGGAGGAAACTGGAGCCTCAATTGGAGGAAACCCACTGAGACAAGGGGAGAACATGCAAACTCTACACAGACAGTGACTCTATGCTGGAATCAAACCCAGGTCCTTGGCGCTGTGAGGTGGCAGTGCTAATCACTGTGCAGCAATGCTGCCCATGTGTAACTAAAAATTACCACAAAACAAATCTCTGTTTCGGATTACACTGGATTTTATTCAGTCACTAAAAACCTGCCCAATTCTCATCATTATTTGACTCACGGATACAGATAAATACACAGGAAATAAATAAACACGTACTTGAATTGACAGGAAAAGGACATGCTATGCAAGAGATGACAAAAAATACATACATGTGCTGCCAGCTCCAGCATCAAGAACACCACCGGGGCAATTACAAAGACATAATTTAAAGGGACGGTACTTAAAGGGACAGTCCACAGTTCCTAGATTGCTGACACCCCCATTATAGAATTAACATCGGATGGGGGGAGTGGTTGGTGGGGGGTGTGAGGTTGACACAGGTTAAAATCATGAACGCATCTCTGAAGAATGAGTTTCCAAATTCTCTGCAACTTAAACAGACTAAAAAGCAGGGATATTCACAGATATATATAGTTACCAGGGTCACTACCGACGTCTCTGGAAAGGACGGTGAGTTTTAATTAGAACAGTTCAAAGCAAACCACACAGGTTTAACCCCTCAATCCTCTGCTAGTTCTTCGAGAAAGAGATTCCAATTAATGCCTGGCTCTTTCCCTATGGTTATCGAACTTCCTGCCACTGAGAATGTTTCAAGCCTGCACCAACAACATTGTCACCCAGGCTCTATCCCCATAACCCCATCTATTTACCCTGCTGATCCCCCTGACACTGAGGGGCAATTTAACATGACCAATCCACCTACCCTATGCATCTTTGGACAATAAGGGGCAAATTAGCTTGACCAATCCACCTAACCTACACACCTTTGGACACAAAGGGGCAATTTACCACAGCCAATTCAGCTAACTTCGGACCGTGGGAAGAAACTGGAATACCTGGGGAAAACTGATGCAGACACAAAGAGAACATACAGTCAGTCGAGCCAGGAATCGAATCCCGGTCCATAGCGCTGTGAGACCAACCACTGTGGCACCAAGCAGTCCAGCTGTTAGGGTGATCACCAAGCTCTTCATCAATGGGGCACACTAAATCTTGGGCCTTCCCCCAAGTGGAGTTTTTAATGAACTGATCCGGGGCTGGGCTGTAGGTTGAAGTGATTGAAATTAATTGATTGGCACCCAATACCTTGTAAAATTAGACGCAGCTCTGGTGATATAGAATGTTTCAGAGCAAATTGCTTCTATAGACAGAAAGGAGGAAATCAGAAACAAGGCTTCGTATACACCAGCTGTACCACCATCCCAATCCTGCACACAACATCTGGATTCAGTTCCATGTTTTACAGGAGGTTGTGGTTGCATTGCAAAGATTACTGAGCGAGGGGTGAAGCTTGGGGTAAGATGTCACCCTCAATGAGGTTCTGTCAGTCTCTCCCAAGGGAAGGCAATCTGCCCCATTGCACCTTTGGAAAGAAAACACATTAAATAAATGATCAAAGCCTGTAGGGAGGAACATTCAGAACGGGATGAGGCCATTCAGCCCCTTGAGCCTGTTCCGATATTCAATCAGATCATAGTTGATTTTTACCACCCCACAATACACAGGATATCTCAGTACACAACATCCCTCAGTATACAGCACCCCTCCGTACGCAGCACCCCTCCATACGCAGCACCCCTCCGTACGCTGCACCCTTCAGTACGTTGCACCCCTCAGTACGCTGCACCCCTCCGTACGCAGCACCCCTCAGTATACAACACCCCTCAGTACACAACACGCCTTAGTACACAACACACCTTAGTACACAGTTCCCCTCAGTACACAACATCCCTCAGCACACAGCACCCCTCAGTACACAACATCCCTCAGCACGCAGCACCCCTCAGCACGCAGCACCCCTCAGTATGCAGCACCCCTCAGTACGCAGCACCCCTCAGTACATAACACGCCTCAGTACACAATTCCTCCCAGTACACAACACCCCTGAATTCACAGCACCCCACAATGCACAGTACCCCTCAATATGCAGCACCTCTCAGTACACAGGACCCCACAGTACACAAGACCCCTTAGTACACAGGACCTTTCAGCACACTACACCCCTTAGTATACAGGACACCTCAGTATGCAGCATCCCTCAGCACACGGCGCCCCAGAGTCCACTGCACCCCTCAGCACTCTCAATATGCAGCATACCTCTGTATACAGGACCCCACAGCACAGAAGACCCCTTAGTACGCTGCACACCTCAGCACACTGCACTCTCAGTATGCGGGACCCCTCAGTACATAGGGTCCTTCATTATACAGTTGCCCTCAATATGCAGCACACCTCAGTACACAGGGCCCCTTAATACACAGGATCCCTCGGCATGCAGGCCCCCTCAGAATGTGTTCATCTGGATCATAAACAGAACCCACTGGCAGCAAAGCCTAAAGGCCCAGTGAAGGAACTGGATTGACCCAATGTGTTTCATGGGATCTCGGAGAGAGGGGAATCTTGCCTGGATCCAGCTAACAGACTCCAGGTCTCTCCCCTGTCTAAAGGAGAAGAAATCTTTATTCGGAGGGTGATAGACTGACTGGGAATACCTGCTTATTGGAGATCCATTAAGCTCAGGAAGGTTTGTAATTGCTGCCTTGTCACCAACTGGCGAATCCTCACACACGTCTGGTGATCCATCGAAGCTGCAACCGGCCAATCAGAATCATCAGAGAAAATTCTGAGAACAGGACCAAGGAAAAGGATGAAGACAGATAGATTTAAAATGTATTTATTAGTGTCATAAGTAGGCTTACGTTAACACTGCAATGAAATTACTGTGAAAATCCACTAGTTGCTACACTTTGGACACTAAGGGGCAATTTAGCATGACCAATCCACCCAACCTGCACATCTTTGGGCACTAAAGGGCAATTTAGCATGGCCAATCCACCCAATCTGAACATCTTTGGGCATTAAGGGGCAATTTAACATGGCCAATCCACCCAACCTGCACATCTTTGGACACTAAGGGGCAATTTAACATGGCCAATCCACCCAACCTGAACATCTTTGGGCACTAAGGGGCAATTTAGCATGGCCAATCCACCCTAACCCGCACATCCTTGGACACTAAGGGACAATTTAACATGCCAATCTAAATAACCTATATGTCTTTGGACCGTGGGAGGAAACCAGAGCACCCAGAGGAATCCCACGCAGACATGGGGAGAATGTACAAGACTCCACATAGACAGTGACCTGAGGCCGGAATTGAACCCGGGTCCCTGGTACTTTGAGACAGCAGTGCTAACCACTGTGCCACACACATTGAGTTGTTTAATTTATTGACTTTGGTTGACATATTTGTGCTGGCCCAAGCCAGGTCTCCCACTGCTCTTCTTCGACAGATTGATGGGTGGGCCAGGAATGGGATCTTTCCCTTCTGGCTGAGGGGGTAAGTGGGAAAACGAATGGTATACCTCTGTCTCACACGCCGTGGCCAATCCTCACCTCATTGACCTGTAGTAGCTGCGGAACCATCTCAGGCAGGGCTGCCGTCTTAGAGTGTGGAGCCTCAGGAAGTCGCTCAGCACCGTCGACACGTCAAACCCATCCGGGGAGATCTCTTTCTCCTCGCTAAACACAATGAAAGATTCACGTAAATCCCGCACCCTTCACAATAATTACAGAGTCCCATTTTTATGTTCTGCCTTTGTAAGTGTAATTGCTGCTGTGTTGTGGCACTTAGTGCAGAGCAAGATCCCACAGAAACCAAGCAGATGATCTGCTTTCGTGATGGTTATTTGAGGGATAAAAACTGTCTATGCACTCTGGAGAGAAATAAGCCATTCAAATAGCCAAATAGTTGTTCAGACTGTGGGAAGAAACTGGAGCATTTGGAGGAAACATAATTTTGAACACTAAGGGGAAATTTAGCATGACCAATCTACCTAACCAGCACATCTTTGGACACTAAGGGGCAATTTAGCATGGCCAATCCACCTAACCAGCACATCTTTGGACACTAAGGGGCAATTTAGCATGGCCAATCCACCTAACCAGCACATCTTTGGACACTAAGGGCAATTTGGCATGGCCGTTCTTTGGAGTGTGGAAGGAGACTGGAGAACCCTGAGGCAGACATAGGGAGAACCTGCAGACTCCACTGTTATATCTAGGTTCGAGACTCCAAAGTGTGTTGTAAAGTCTGCCTGGATCATAACTTTTACATCTTAAAGTTGGTTAGGATGAGCATGATATGTTTCACCTCAGGTAAGATTCAAACGACCTACTAGGGAGCTTTTACCAAATGAAGAATACAGTTCACATATAGCAATAACTTTTTACCAATTTCTAACAAAAAAACCTATGACATTGTATAAACCTCAATAACTATATGAAATGTTCCAACCAAACAAATCTCCTTCAAACATAGGCCTGCCACAGATTTAACACAGAAAATACGATTGCTCATGTGATGTTGGAACTTTGGCGATTTGTTGGAGAACTGAAACCCTGACTTCTCAGCCTTGTAACTTTCAGCAAACCTTGAGGTAGAGATAATGCCATGACTGGCCCCTAGCTTTTAGCCAGCAAACACTGCAAGAGACAGAATTCTCACTCCAGGAAGGCAAGAAGATCCCCTTCCAATTAGCCAGCAGAGTCTATAATACCATGGGAAGGGAGAGAAAGAGAGAGAGAGAAAGCCTGCCTTCCGACTGAAAACCAGGGCAGCTTCTGACTCTGAACCACTGTGCCACTGTGCCAGGAAATAACTCTTAAGTGGGAACTCATATTGGAAAAACTGGTATAAATCCGTGATGCTTTAGCAAGTGTGTACAGAGAAACAATTTCTATCGTTGCAGGTCAGCTAGCATCGTTGCCTGTTGCGCAGTTGTAATTGCCTGCAGAGGCAGAAGTCCCTTCACCAGGATCCCCTTATTTACAATTCTAACAGCAATACACAGAGTGCTCGCAGTCAGCAGTCTACCTTCGGGAGTGCCAGAGGAACTGACAGTCCCAGTTAAATACAAGGAAAAGACTCCCCGATTGGATCATCAATTGGATCCTTAATCAGGGAGCCCAGACTCCAATAGGCCGACCTCAATGGCCATCATTACAGCAGTGTTACTGAAGATCGAAGAAGGTGGGGGGAGCAATGCCAATTTAATTATGATTTTCCTTCTCACCTTCCTTGAGAGTGCTGGGGGGCTGAGTGTAATTCCAGAACATTCTGCAGCGTGGTGGAGGAGCCTTCATACGTTGCGTTCCCCGCGTCACCCAGATGCCTCTTCACCTTCCCAGTATTCGAGCTCAAACTAGAATTTGAAAAGAAGAAGGAAAGTTAGCACAAAGATTAATCCATCGATGGGTCTTCATTGGCACTTCCTGAGTCTGTGAGAAGGTGCTATATAAATGTAAGTGAGTGTTGTTGAGTGAGTGTGAGTCACTTGTGATATTAACTCTAAAGCATCAGATGAAAGGAAAAACTAACTCCCATTCCATTTCTATAAAGCACCTTGCTGTCCTCTGAAAAGGTCAGTCATTGTGATGATGTGGGCAAACTTGCCAAGCAATTTTCACAGAGCAAGATCCCATAAACAGCAAATGCCACTCCCCCTTCACTTCATTGGAGTGGATAGGGTTTTAAGTTTTTTTATTTATTCATGTCACAAGTAGACTTACGTTAACACTGCAGTGAAGTTATTGTGAAAATCCCCTAGTTGCCACACTCTGGCGCCTGTTTGGGTACACTGAGGGAGAATTTAGCACGGCCAATGCGCCCTAACCAGCACGTCTTTCCGACTGTGGGAGGAATTCAGAGCATTCTGAAACCCACGCAGGCACCGGGAGAACATGCAGACTCCGCAAGCCGGGAATTGAACCCGGGTGCCTGTGAGACAGCAGTGCTGTGCCACCGTGTTTGCAGTGTCACAGGGTTCCTTCCACTTACCTGCCTCAGTTTAACCTGAAGCTCCTTAAGAACCCAGCTTAATTTTCTGTCCTGTTCTCTGAACCCACCTCCCACCCTCCTGCTGTTACCAAGCACGTCATTGAATATGCCTCTCCCCACAGCCTCCCCCACCCCAACTCCCACGCTGAGCCAGCACAACCCCAGCGCACCCACACCTGCGTTCCGGGTTCTCACCTGGTCTGTGTTTCCAGAATTGAGTTGAGGAAGTTCCGAGCCACAATTGTCCTCCTCAGTTTACTTAACTCGCTGGTGAACAGGCTGTCTGAGTGTCTCTTGTGTCTGTGTTAAAGGAAGAGAGAGAGAGTTTTTAATAACATTTCAAAGTGTAAAGTTTGCACGTCCCATTGCCACAGCGACTGGCCACCCCGGGAATGGGCACGGTCAATTCAAACCAGGCCGCGAACAGGAGTGCAGTGAACGGCTCACAATGCAGCCTAATGCAAAGCAGACCAGGCTGGGTACGGACACACAGAGACAGAGTCTGCTGATGTCTTTTCAATCACAGAAGACCAACAGTCGCTTTATGGGCAGCACGGTGGCATAGAGGTTAGCCCTGCTGCCTCATAACGCCAGGGAGCTGGGTTCGATTCCCTGCACATTGTCCCCGTGTCTGCATGGGTTTCTTCTGGGTGATCCAGTTTCCTCCAAAAACGTGTAGGTTACATGGATTGGCCATGCTAAATAGTATCAAGGAGCAAATACATGGGGTTAAGGGGATAGGCCCTGGATGGGATTGTGGTCAGTGCAGACTCGATGGGCGTTGGAAGCAGATTCAGTCTGAATTTTCAAAAAGGGAATTGGAGAAATAAGGAAAATCACGGGAGAATGGGATTAATTATGGGTGGCACGGTGACACAGTGATTAGCACTGTTACTTTACAGCATCAAGGACTCGGTTCGATCCCCGGCTTGGGTCACTGTCTGGTTACGGCTGCCAAGTAAGCACAGCAGAGCAAAGTTTGCACGTTCTCCCAGTGTCTGCGTGGGTTTCTTCTGGGTGCTTGGCTTCCTCCCACACTCCAAAGATGTGTCGGTTAGGTTGACTGGCTGTGCTAAATTGTTCCTTGGTGACAGGGGTACTGGCTAGGGTACACACATAGCTTTAGAGGGGGGAGGGCCTGGTAGGATTGTTTTTGGTGTAGTCTCGATGGGACAAATGGCCTCTTTCTGTACTGTAGGGATTCTACAATTGTATAAATTGAGCCAATAGAAGTGGAGTCTCAGAGGCTATTTCCAAGGGCTAAAACGGTTGCTACGAGAGGACACAGGTTTAAGGTGCTGGGGAGCAGGTACAGAGGAGATGTCAGGGGTATGTTCTTCACTCAGAGAGTGGTGGGTGTGTGGAATGGGCTGCAACGGTGGTGGAGGTGGATTTGATAGGGTCTTTTAGATAAGAACTTAGTAAGATAGAGGGATATAGATAAGGCTAGTAATCTCTAAGGTAGGGACATATTCGGCAGAACTTTGTGGGTCGAAGGGCCTATATTGGGCTGTAGTCTTTCCTGGACTTTCCACTCAGAATGATTGACCAGACAAGCCTGAACTCTGATTCCCATTGGAAAGTCGTACAGGACAGGAGAACGGAAGCTCTGATGAGAAATCTGCGTCCGAGGGGGAGACTCTCCTCACCTGTTTGGGGGCAGTGACTGTGCCACTTGCAGAAGGAGGATTGCCGTGAGGAGAAGCGGCACGTTGTCCAAATGTCTGGCAGCCATCGCTCTGTAACAACAGAATTATTTTTAACCTTACCATTACCTCGTGGCAGTCGGGGACTCAAACCAAAGTTCTTCCGAATTTCTACCTATTCCCTCCCTCCCTACGTCAACTTTCTCCTCCAAGGGCGACTAGGAAAGCTGATGTTTCGAGTCCAAAGCTAAAAGTGGGAGGTATTTATACCGCAGGGGGAGGGAATGAAAGATGAGTCATAGCCACAGAAACCAGGGGAAAGGCTGCTATTGGCAGCCCGTGGACAGAATAGAAGGTGCGAATGGCCAAACGGCAGAGAAGCTGGAACCAGAGGGTAAACTGTGACAGATAAAGATGTGGGGGAAGGATGGAGATGGATGGGAGAGGGATAAAATTGAAAAAAAGAGGGAAAGGAGAAGCTAAGCTGGAGAAAAGGAAAGGGGGGGGTAAAGAAGGGGGGACGAGTGGGGTTGGGGGGGGGTGAAGAAAAATAAAGCAAGATTTAAAAGGGACCTGAGGGGTAACTTCTTCATGCATATATAGAATGAGCTGCCAGAGAAAGTGCTTGAGGCAGGTTCAATAGCATTTGGATAAGTACATGGATGGGAAAGGATTAGATATGGGCCAAACGCAAGCAATTGGTAGGACCCCATGGTCAGTATGGACTAGTTGGGCTGAAGGACCTGTCTCTTGACCATGCTAGCAGAATTGGAAGAAAAAGATTAATAAGCAAATACTCACGGTATCTGAATGACTTTGAGAAGCAGTTCTCTGCCTTTGTGTTGTGAACCCAGCCCAAACCTTCCACTGTCAGAGCTCCAGAAAAGCATCCCTCTTTATATACACCTTCGGCCTTGAGATTGCTGGATACACCCACTCACTCAATCCGTCTCGCGGGCTGTGCCCTTGACTAATTACCATTATCAGAATGTTTCTTATCTTGTTACTGGAAGGTTGCGGAGAGATAACCACAAATGGCATTGGGCTTAATCACCAGAGCAAGCGGAAAGAGATGGGGGCTAGGAATGGTCGATCGCTCTCGAGTGGCACAATGGTTCGCCCTGCTGCTTCACAGCGCTAAGGACCAGGGTTCAATTCCCGGCTCGGGTCACTGTCTGTGCAGAGTTTGCACATTCTCCCCATGTCTGTGGGTTTCCTCCCACACTCCAAAGGTGTGTAGCTTAGGGGATTGGTCATGCTAAATTGCCCCTCAGGGGGACTAACTAGAATAAATGCATAGGGCTATGGGGATAGGGCCTGGGTATTGTGGTCAGTGCAGACTCGATGGGCTGAATGGCTTCCTTCTGCACTGTAGGGTTCTATGAGTTTTTTGACAACTATTATTGCCTGTATTTATTTTTTTTAACTCATTCAGGAGCCATGGGCATCACTGGCTGGGCCAGAATTTATTGCCCATCCCTCGTTGCCCAAGGACAGTTGAGAGTCAACCACATTGCTGTGGCTCTGGAGTCACATGTAGGCCAGGCTGGGTAAGGGTGGCAGATTTCCTTCCCTAAAGAGCATTAGTGAACCAGATGGGTTTTTCCAACAATGGTTTCGTAGTCATCAGTAGATTCTTAATTCCAAATTTTTTTTATTGATTTCAAATTCCACCATTTGCCGTGGTGGGATTCGAACCCGGGTCCCCAGAACATTAGCTGAATTTTCGGATTAATAGTCTAACGATAATACCACTAGGCCATCGCCTCCCCTATTAACTGAGGCAGAGAATATCAGAACAGGGAGGTTATGATGGGAGATATATTAGGCCCCAGCTGAAATACTGTGTGCAGTTCTGGTCACCACGGTATAGGTTGGGTATGATCGCACTGGAGAGGGTGCAGAGGAGATTCACCAGATGCTGTCTGGGCTGGAGCATTCCAGCTATGAAGAGAGTCTGGTTACGCTGGGGTTGTTTTCCTTGGGGCAGAGAAGGCACCAAATTGTTAAGGACATCATCACAGAATCCCTACAGGAGGAAGCCATCTGGCCCATTGAGCCTGCACTGATCACAGTCCCACCCCGGCCCTACCCCCATACATCCCCCTGCAAACCTACACACCTCAGGACACTAAGGGGAAATTTTAGCATGGCCAATCAACCTAACCTACACATCTTTGGACTGTGGGAGAAAGCTGGAGCACCCAGAGGAAACCCATGCAGACACAGGGAGAATGTGCAAACTCTACACAGACAGTGACCCGAGCTGGGAATCGAACTTGGATCGCTGGAGCTGTGAAGCAGCAGTGCTAACCACTGTGCTACTGTGCCACCATGGGTAAGATAAACAGAAAGAAACATTTCCCCTTACCAGAGAAATCAATAGCCAGGTGGTGCAGATTTGAGGTAAGAAGAAGGAGGTTAAGAGGGGGTTTGAGGGTAAACATTTTCACCCAGGTGGTGGTGGGAATCTGGAGCTAGTTGCCTGTGTACACAGGGTGGGAACTCCTGAGCTTTTCTAAAATCTGCACCCCAAAACATTTGACATCCTGTCGAAGAGTTCAAACTGAGGAGGAGGCAGAGGGGGGTTTAGGTGCCTCCACCCCGTGCTGTACCTGTCCTGGGAGTGTTTAATGATGTAGAGGTGCCGGTGTTGGACTGGGGTAAACACAGTAAGAGCCTGACAACACCAGTTTTAAATCCATCCGATTTATAAATTGATGTTGTCAGACCTCTTACAGTGTTTAATGGGACAGTGTAGAGGAAGCTTTACTCTGTATCTAACCCCGTGCTGTACCTGTGCTGGGAGTGTTTGATGGGGGACAGTGTACAGGGAGCTTTACTCTGTATCTAACCCCGTGCTGTACCTGTCCTGGGAGTGTTTGATGGGGGACAGTGTAGAGGGAGCTTTACTCTGTATCTAACCCCGTGCTGTACCTGTCCTGGGAGTGTTTGATGGGGACAGTGTAGAGGGAGCTTTACTCTGTATCTAACCCCGTGCTGTACCTGTCCTGGGAGTGTTTGATGGGGGACAGTGTAGAGGGAACTTTACTCTGTATCTAACCCCATGCTGTATCTGTCCTGGGACTTTTAATGGGAACGGTGTAGATGGTACTTCACTCTATATCTAAGGCCTCACCATTGAGAGTGTCACATTCCATTGTGTGTGCCAGCTAAGGATGTGGAGTCAAGTCTTGGGAGTGGGATTTGAACACATGACTCTCTGACTCGGAGTGATGTAGTCCGAGACAAATTTTTGTTGTTCTAGGCGACATCTTTGCTCTTTTAGCACTTGGCCACAAACTGAATCACCCAGTGTTGCCTCTGTTAATCCCACCCTCCACCAACTCCCCCCACCCCCTCCACCGCCCTCCCACCACCACCACCGTCTCACTTGTACTTTTTGAACTCTAAATCAGCAAAATTGGAGTACAGAATGAACCAGCGGATCGAGAATCAAATCTGCGCTGACTAAATGAGGAATGGATTGCTGGTTAGAATGTTCAGCTGAGGAAATGTAGAAGGTGCCTGTGTGTTTGATATTGATCACAGTAAGACATTGACAGCACAGTGTAACAGCCAAACACACAGTTATACTACAGAGTGAGTGCACACTATCCTAAAGGCTGGGAAATATCACTGCTTTGCATTCTGCTTCTATCTGATGGAGTGAGACATCGTCTCTCTCACTAGAGTAACCATCTCTGGTGCTCCCAAAACACAAGCTGATAGAAACTCGACTTCCCACATTCCCTCAAATCTTTCCCAAATATTCCCTGCAACATTCAACCCAAATAACCTCAGACTGAGACAAGAAACTTATCGCAATAGTAATGCAACACCATTGTGGGACAGTGGGACATTGTGAATTCCTGAGATTGTATTAAAGGTATCTTTATGGGTTGGTTTAGAGGGAGCTTTGCTCTGTACCTAACCCTGTGCTGTACCTGTCCTGGGAGTGTTTGATCTGGACAGTGTAGAGGGAGTATTACTCTGTATCTAACCCTGTGCTGTACCTGTCCTGGGAGTGTTTGATCTGGACAGTGTAGAGGAAGTTTTACTCTGTATCTAACCCCGTGCTGTACCTGTCCTGGGAGTGTTTGATCTGGACAGTGTAGAGGGAGTTTTACTCTGTATCTAACCCTGTGCTGTACCTGTCCTGGGAGTGTTTGATCTGGACAGTGTAGAGGAAGCTTTACTCTGTATCTAACCCAGTGCTGTACCTGTCCTGAGAGTGTTTGATGGGGACAGTGTAGAGGGAGCTTTATTCTGTATCTAACCCAGTGCTGTACCTGTCTTGGGAGTGTTTGATGGGGACAGTGTAGAGGGAGCTTTACTCTGTATCCAACCCCAGGCTGTACCTGTCCTGGGAGTGTTAATGGAATCAGTGAATCAGTGAATCAGTTGCATTCTTGGACACACGCATCTCCATCAAGGACGGTCACCTCAGCACCTCACTGTACTGCAAACCGACAGACAACCTCACAATGCTCCACTTCTCCAGCTTCCACCCTAGACACTTAAAGAAGCCATTCCCTATGGACAAGCCCTCCGTATACACAGAATTTGCTCAGATGAGGAGGATCGTGACAGACACCTCCAGACACTGAAGGATGCACTCGTGAGAACAGGATATGGCGCTCGACTCATCGATCGACAGTTCCAACGTGCCACAACGATAAACCGCACTGATCTCCTCAGAAGACAAACACGGGACACGGTGGACAGAGTACCCTTTGTTGTCCAGTACTTCCCCGGAGCGGAGAAGCTACGACATCTTCTCCGGAGTCTTCAACATATCATTGATGACGATGAACATCTCGCTAGGCCATCCCCACCCCCCCACTTCTTGCTTTCAGACAACCGCACAACCTCAAACAGATCATTGTTCGCAGCAAACTACCCAACCTTCAGGAGAACAGTGACCACAATACCACACAACCCTGCCACAGCAACCTCTGCAAGACATGCCGGATCATAGACATGGACGACCTCATCAAACGTGAGGATACCATTCACCAGGTGCACGGTACATACTCTTGCAACTCGGCCAACGTTGTCTACCTAATACGTTGCAAGAAAGGATGTCCCGAAGCATGGTATATTGGGGAGACCATGCAAACACTACGACAGCGGATGAATGAGCATCGCTCAACAATCACCAGGCAAAACAGTTCCCTTCCTGTGGGCGAACACTTCAGCAGTCATGGGCATTCGGCCTCCGACCTGCGGGTAAATGTTCTTCAAGGGGGCTTTCGTGATACACGACAGCGCAGAGTCGCTGAACAGAGACTGATAGCCAAGCTCCGCACACATGAGGACGGTCTTAACAGGGATCTTGGCTTCATGACACACTATCTGTAACCCCGTAACTTGCCTGGGTTAGCAAAAAACCTCACTTACTGTGCTGTCTGGAGAAAATACACAATTCTCTAACAATGCTCAGGATCCCCTTCACACACATTGTTAGCCACTTTAACACTTGAATAGCAGTTAGATGTAAGGATTCGCATTCTAATCAGCAATCTCTGACTGTCTGTGCTGATGTGTGCTATTGCAGACCAGAACACTGCACTTGCCTGAGGAAGACACAAGAGTGTTGAAAGCTCGCTTTTTTACTATCAAATAAATCGGTTGGATTAATAATTGGTGTTGCTAAATTCTTACTGAGTTCTTACCACCCCAATCCAACGCCGGCATCTTTACATCAGTGTTAATGGAGACAGAAGAAGGAGTTTTAGTCAGGAGACCTGCCATTTATACCAAGTTTGGATCTCCACATGACTCCAATGCCTCACCAAAGGTGTTGACTTTTAATTGCCTTTAGAATGTCCTCACAAACTACTGAGTTGTATTAAACAGTGGACTCTAAGGGATGGGCAATAAATGATGGCATCTGGCCACTGATTTCAGATCTCAAAAATTTCCCCATGAGCTTCTGTCACAGTGGAGTAAGATATTGGGAGAAGGAACAGAATCAGACAGGACTCCTGTTCCTGACCACTCTGCAACCATTCCTGAAGTTTTAAAATTTTTTTTATTAGTGTCACAAGTAGGCTTACATTAACACTGCAATGAAGTTAGTGTGAAAATCCCTTGAGTTGCCACAGTCCAGCGGGTACATTGAGGGAGAATTCAGCATGGTCAATCCACCTAACCAGCATGTCTTTCAGACAGTGCAAGGAAACTGGAGCTCCCAGGAGGAATCCCATGCAGAAATGGGGAGAACATGCAGACTCCGCACAGACAGTGACCCAAGCCGGGAATCAAACCCAAGTCCCTGCCACAGTGAGACAGTGGTGCTAACCACCCTGCCACAAGGTCAAAGAGTGTGCATGTTGACTGAGCACAGGGCTGTAATGGCAACTCAAGCTTGGTAGTGTATTGTTGATGACTGTGTCACACGTGAGAGTGTAGCAAACTCGTGGAGATGAGAAAAGTAACAAAAGAAAACCATATTCTTGCCACTCCTAATCAGGAATGAACTGGGTTGGCGTTGCCAAGGTCACCTTCAGGTACCCATGATGTCAGTAACCCTGTAGCACAGTGGAACGGAGCTGAGCTGTGTATGCTGGGTTGTGTACTACAATGCAGAACACAGAAGGAGTTGACTTTTTAAGATCTACTTGAATCAGTTCCGCCAATTATGATTACCTCTGACATTCTTGGCAACTTAAAGGATCAGTTTTAAACTTTTATTCATTTATGGGACATGGGGGTTGCTGGGCCAGCATTTATTGCCCATCCCATTTGCCCTTGGAGGGCAGTTGAGAGTCAATCACATTGGTGTGACTCTGGAGGCCAAACCAGATAAGGACGGCAGATTTCTTTCCCTAAAGGACATTAGTGAACCGAATGGGTTTTTCCAACAATGGTTTCATAGTCATCAGTAGATTCTTAATTCCAGACTTTTTTTATTGAATTCAAATTCCACCATCTGCCGTGGCGAGATTTGAACCCGTTCCTCAGAATATTAGCTGAGTTTCTGGATTAACAATCTATTGATAATACTACTCGGCCATCACTTCTCTAGGTGGATGTTCATCCATCATTGTTCAGATATAGACTAGGATTCTCAGACCGCTCACACCCTACCTCTGTTGCAAGCAAGGTCAGAGAATTTGGTGCTCAGTCACATGTCCTTTCATTGCAGCGGGACTGGAAAATCTCGCAGCTTGAACAACTGGAAAATCCCAGCCATGGATTCAAACAGCCCTCGAGTAGAAGGTTCCTCTGTCGATAGGGGAGCTAATGGCCCAGTGGTATTATTATTAGACTATTAATTCAGAAACTCAGTAAATATTCTGGGCACGTGAATTTGAATCAGATGGGTGGAATTTGAATTCAATAAAAAGAATCTGGAATTAAGAATCTGTTGATGACCATGAAAACCTTGTCAATTGTTGGAAAAATCTATCTGGTTCACGAATGTCCTTTAGGGAAGGAAATCTGCCATCCTTACCCAGTCTGGCCTACATGTGACTCCAGAGCTACTGCAATGTGGTTGATTCTCAACTGCTCTCCAAGGGCAACTAGGGATGGGTAATAAATGCTGACCCAGCCAGGGACACCTTTAATGAATTTTAAAAAAATGGTGGACCCTGAGTTTCTGTGTTGTTAAGTGACACAAAGAGACTAAGGATTTTCTTTGCAACCTTCTGGACAAAAGAGAGAAAGTACTGAATCCTCAGTAATTGGATCACCATTCAGATGGGCTGATAACTCTTAGTAAAGTGTTGGACTTGGAAAGGGTCCAGAGGAGTTTCATAAGAATGATTCCCGGAATGAAGAGCTTGTCATATGAGGAATGGTTGAGGACCCTGTACTTGTTGGAGTTTAGAAGAATGAGAGGGATCTTATTGAAACTTACAGGATACCGTGAGGCCCTGGATAGAGTGGACGTAGAGAGGGTGTTTCCACTAATGGGGAAAACTAGAACCAGAGGGCACAACTTCAGGCTAAAGGGACGCTCCTTTAAAACAGAGATGAGGAGAAATTTCTTCAGCCAGAGAGTGGAGAATCTGTGGAACTCTTTGCCACAGAAGGCTGTGGAGGCCAGGTCATTGAGTGTCTTTAAGACAGACATAGATAGGTTCTTGATTAATAAGGTTATCAGGGGTTTTGGGGAAAAGATAGGAAAATGGGGATGAGAAAAATATCAGCCAGGATTGAATGGGTGCGCAGACTTGATGGGCCGAGTAGCCTCATTCTGTCCTATGTCTTATGGTCTTATTTGGTCAGGCTGGTAACTATAGAGTAGACATTTGCTTTGAACATGAACTTTACTGTGAGAAGGACCAATGGAAATGGAGAAAGCACAACTTAATCCCGAATGCTGATTGTAACCTCAAGGTCCATAAGTGAATCATCATCTAAACTCTTTATCCAGAGTATCCCAGTCTGGCTAGTGAGGAATCTCTCCAGGTAGGAGAGTGGGGGAAGCGGGGGATGTATGAGAGAAGGGATGGGGGTGGTGACTGGATCCCAGGCAATGTGGCAAATATCACCAGCAAGATCCCAAACTGGATTGAGAGCAATGTGTGAGGTTCTGGTCACCACGCTATAGGAAGGATGTGATTGCACTGGAGGTGGTGCAGAGCAGATTCGCCAGGATGCTGCCTGGGATGGAGCATTGAAGTTATGAAGAGAGATTGGATAGGCTTGGGTTGTTTTCTCTGGGGCAGAGAAGACTGAGGGGCGACCTGATTGAGGTGTACAAGATTGTGAGGGGCACGGACAGAGTGGATACGGAGCAGCTGTTCCCCTTAGTTGAAGGATCAGTCATGAGGGGACATTGGTTGAAGGTGAGGGGCAGGACAAGAAATTTTGAAAAATGTATTTACCCAGAGAGTGGTGAGGGTCCCGGAATGTACTGCCTGGGAGGGCGGCAGAGGTGGGATGCCTCACATCCTTTAAAAAGTACCTGGATGAGCACTTGGCCCATCATCACATTCAGGGCTACGGGCCAAGGGCTGGCAGCTGGGATTAGGTGGGAGCTCAGATGTTTCTCATGCGTTGGTGCAGATTCGATGGGCCAAAGGGCCTTTTCTGCAGTGTATGATTCTATCATTCTACTAATAAGGTTGCCCAAGATGGTCTCCAGTGTACGGTGCTGAGGGAGGAGGGTGAACAGGTGACAGGAACTGGATTGTGAATATAAACATACAGATGGAAAACACAATAATCAGATATAAAATACTTCAAAATATTTGAAAAATGCACAAATGACAGGCCTTATCTCCCAGTCAGTGGACAAACAGCAGAAGGTCGTCCCAATAAATACTTGGGTTGTAAATGTTTATCTGTTCGATCCTAATTCCTGTACACTGTTGTGTGTAGATCTTGCTGCTTACTTTGCTTAAGCTCACTGTTCTGGAAATTTCCGAGTTTGGGGCCCAAACAGTGGAGGACACGGTCGCCAATGGTGGACAGATCAAAATCAGGCTGGGGGTCAGAACTGGAGGAAAGCAGACATCTCTGAAAGGGGCTGGAGGAGGTTATGGTGATAGGAAGGCTGGTAGAGGTTGCAGAGATAGACAGGGTTGTAGGGACTGGAGGGGGAGGGTTACAGAGTTAGGGAAAGTTGTGGGGCTGGAAGAATTACAGAGATAGGGAAAGTTGTGGGGCTGGAAGAGGTTATAGCGATATGGAGGGTTTTGGGGGTTAGAGGAGGTTACAGAGATAGGAAGGGTTATAGGAATTGGAAGAGATTATAGAGATAGGGAGGGTGGTAGGGGCTGGAGGAAGTTACAGAGATACAGAGGGTTTTTGGGCTGGAGGAGGTTACAGAGATATGGTGGGTTGTAGGGGCTGATCGAGTTTACAGAGATAGTCAGGGTTTAGGGATTGGAGAAGGTTACAGAGATATAGAGAGAGTTATAGGAATTGGAGGAGGTTACAGTAATACGGAGGGTTGTAGGGGCTGGAGGAAGTTACAAAGATGGGGAGGGTTATAGGAATTGGAGGAAATTACAGAGATAGGAAGGGTTATAGGAATTGGAAGAGGTTACAGTGATAGGGTTTAGGGGCTGGTGGAGATTACAGAGATACTCGGGTGATCTGTATCATAATCGCCAGCATTGGAATAAACCATCGTATTGACTCAGTTCTCTGATGCTGAATGGTCTGGATAGGACTCCGGATGCAGACCACTCTGCCCCCCCTCTGTGTCCTGTGGAGAAATGGCTAACAGCAGGAAAACCATGCCACTGATTCCAAACGAAATAGCCGGAGAGGCAGTGGTGCTTTGCTGAAACCAGCACATACACTCTGAGGAACAGGCTTGTAGATTAGACGGCTGACTACACTTCACCCACCAGTCCTGAACTCTCGAACACACAGAACAGGACATTATAGCTCCTTTCCCTTTGTTATACCAGATTGGCGTTAATCACGATAACACAATGAAATATTCCAAACAGTCTCTGTCCGTGGGATAAAGGTTGCTCAGTGTTCCTTCTCTAAGTATAGTACAGGCTGAGCAAAGGTCAAAACCACCAGGGAATCTTATTGAAACTTACAGGATCCTGCGAGGCCCTGGATAGAGTGGATGTGGAGAGGATGTTTCCACTAGTAGGAAAAACTCGAACCAGAGGGCACAACCTCAGGCTAAAGGGACGACCTTTTAACACAGGGGTAAGGAGGAATTTCTTCAGCCAAAGAGTGGGGAATCTGTGGAACTCTTTGCTGCAGGAGGCTGTGGAGGCCAGGTCACTGAGTGTCTTTAAGACAGAGATAGATAGGGTTCTTGATCAATAAGGGGATCGGGAGTTGTGGGGAAAAGCAGGAGAGTGGGGATGAGAAAGATATCAGCCATGATTGAATGGCGGAGCAGACTCGATGGGCCGAGTGGCCTAATTCTACTCCATTGTCTTATGGTTGGGAGAGTTGGGCTGTGATTTTTTTTCCAGATTAGTGCTGCGGTAATCTACGGGTAGTATCATCCTTGTGTCTCCAATGTTAATTTTTTCTGCCATGTTTTTGGCTGCCTGAGTCCCAAGCTCTGGAATTCTCTCCTTCAGCCTCTCTGGCCTTCTCTTGCCTCCTTCCACATCCGTTTGGAAGCCACCTCATTGACCAAACATTGGCTGACCCACCCTAATCTCTCCTTATCTGATTACCTGATAACATTCTTGGGAAGAACTTTGCAATGTTTTATCACGCCGAGAGTGTTCTCCATATCCAAAGTGTTTCCACAGAATCCCTACGCTGCAGAAGGAGGCCATTCAGCCCATCGAGTCTACTCTGACCACAATCCCACTCAGGCCCCATCCCATAATCCCACATAGTCCCCCTGACACTAAGGGGCAATTTAGCATGGCCAATCCACCTGACCCACACATCTCTGAAGTGTGGGAGGAAACCCACGCAGACACGGGGAGAATGCGCAAATTGTGCACAGACAGTGACCCAAGCCGGGAATCAAACCCAGGTCCCTGGCACGGGAAGGCAGCAGTGCTAACCACTGTGCCACCATGCCACCCGGATCCAACAAGTGATGGGAGGAGTGATCAAGCATCTTGCTCGCTTTGTGTAGCCTGAAACCCAAACCTCAAATAACCCGAGAACCCAAAAGTGTACATGGATTTGAGGGCAAATTTTGCCGTCGCACCCACCACAGGAATCGGACTGGGCGAGGGACGGACCATGGAAAGGTCCGTTGACCTCGGGTGGGTTTGTCTGGTTTCATGGTGAGGGCAGCTGGAAAATCTCACCACAATCATTTAAAGTAAAATCTTAGTCACGCCTGGTTCTTTGGGGGGAGCTGGGGTACAATGTCTGTGAGTGGTGATTCACGCAGGTACAAAATATCCCGTGTTTGATCTGTGTTGAGTTAGCCAATGTCATAGAATCCCTACAGTGCATACCCCCTTGAATCTACCCTAGCTAGTTCCCCTGACACTAAGGGGCAATTCAGCATGAGCAATCCACCCTAACCTGCGCATCTTTGGACTATGGGAGGAAACCGGAGCCCCCGGAGGAAATCCACGCAGACATGAGGAGAACATGCAGACTCCACACAGACAGTGACCCCAAGCCGGAAATCGAACCCGGGTCCCTGAGGCAGCAATGCTAACCACTGTGCCACCATGCCACCTCAGTGGGGAGGGCCGCACAGCCTATCACAGCCAGCACAGTGATTGGGTTTCAACCGGGTGCTCCGGTTTCCTCCCACAGTCCAAAGATGCTCAGCTTAGGTGGATTGGCCATGTTAAATTGCTCCTTAGTGTCAATGGGAGTAGTTAGGGTAAATACATGAGATTATGGAAATAAGGCCTAGGAGGGATTGTGGTCAGTGCAGATTGGATGGGCTGAATGACCTTCTTCTGTACTGTAGGATTCTATGATTGTAAATATGTGCAACAATAATCAATCAAATCAAATGTTAGCTTTAACTATAACACTACATTCTGCATTCTCTCCTTTTCTTCTCCGCATTGTACTCTATGAACGGTATGCTTTGTCTGTATAGCGCAGAAGAAACAATATGTTTCACTGCATCCCAATACATGTGACAATAATAAACCAAATTAGGCCCTAGCTATAACCGTAACACTACTTTCTGTAACACCGTCTCCTTTCCTTCTGCCTTATCTACTCTGTGAATGGTATGCTTTGTCTGTATGGCGCGCAAGAAACAATACTCGCGCACTGTACAGACTCCAGGCCTACAGCAATGTAGTTGACTCTCAAAATGCCCTCTGGAAATAAAGGGCAGGTAGGTCCAGTGATGGATGATGGGCCGTGTCACCCATACCCTGGAAAATGAATAAAGAAAGATTATGTAACATTGACTGCCAATGACAAAGGCAATCATAAACAGCCTCAGTCACCCTTCCCTGTGGGATTGGAGATAAGGAGGGAGATCCTCCAGCCTCTCTGTCGGGTGTTTCCCGCCGGCGTGTTGTTTGCTGGTGGCAGGATTCTCCAGTCCCGCCGCTGTCAAAGGGAATCCTCACTGGTGTCACCCCAATGGGAAACTGGGATGTGCTGCCGGCGGGATCGGAGAATCCTGCCGGAGTGAACGGCCGGAGAATTCCGGCCAACACCGTCCCTCAGACGGAGAAAACAACAAAGACTTCTTCCTGCGAAGGAGTTCTTCAATTTGGATGCGAGCAGTGCTGTTTCTACAATGGCTTCAGTCAGGCCACTGAGGGGGGGGCCTCTCGGAATATAAACTCCCTGATTAAAGTGCCACAAAAGGATGCCCAATAACAATAAGATGTCCCTGATTAAGGGGTCAATTGAAGGGTCAATCAGGAGGTCTTTTCCTTGTATTTAACCGGGAATATCAGGTTCTTTAGCACTCCTGGAGATGGATTGCTGACTCTCTGTTGGAATTGTAAATAAAGGGATTTTGCTGAAGAGATTTCTGCCTCCCGAGGACTTATTCCAATCTCTTTCTGCTGCCCTGTTTCAACTGGAATTAATCTCCTGCAGCTTTGCATCATCTGTGTCCGTTAGCATTTTGTTCACCTTGAGGAGATCTCCTTAATCTTCTTTACCCAGCTTAGGCCTCTCCCAACAATCCCCCATTGCTCCTCCCAACCCCTTCACATGTTTGGAAAGGTTACCTCAGGAAAGGCCGAGGCTTCACTTTCAGGGAACTCGAGGCCGAGAGGCGGGTGGATCCTTAAGATCATCAATCAGATAGATGTAGAAAAGAGTGTTTCCACTCGGGTGGGAAGACTCAAACTACAAAGCTCGCAAATATAAGGCAGACACAAATAAATTCAGTGTTTAAAGTCTATTTATCAATGTCACAGGTAGGTGTACGTTCACACTGCAATGAAGTTACTGCGAAAATTCCCTAGACGGCACACCCCAGTGCCTGTTCGGGTAGACTGAGGGAGAATTTAGCAAATGCACTCTCAGCCAGCATGTCTTTGGGAGGAAACCAGAAGGCTCGGAGGAAACCCATGCAGACACAGGGAGGATGTGCAGACTCCACACAGACAGTGATTCCGAGCTGGGAATCAAACCCAGGTCCCTGGCATTGTGAGGCGGCAGTACTAACCTACTGTGCCACCCATAATTTTGTAACTGTTTTACCCAGAGAGGTTTGGATTGTGTATAATCTCCAAATCTCTCCTTCCTCTTTTAAAGTGAAACTTGCCACTTTGACCCAGCTTTTGATCTTCTGTCCTCAAACCTTGTGTGACTATGTTGTTATTCGCTCCGTGGGACGTTTCCATGTGTTCAGGAGGCTATACAAATGCAAGTTTTTGGAGCTGTCAGCTCAGAGGTGAGGAA
>JAGIQG010000034.1:15910979-16065979 GCA_024679065.1 Sphyrna mokarran | reverse complement strand
TGTTCTATTTATGTAGCCCCTTTTCACCAGCCACCAGGGGGGCTTGACGGCCAATGAGATGTCATCGCTGTTGCAATTTGGGAAAAGCGGCTGCCGCATCGAGCACAGGAAGATCCCGCACAGACCCGCTGGCCAGTTTTTTTACTGATATCGATTGAGGGGTGCCTGGGGGATTGGCGTTGCTGCCTCACAGCGCCAGGGATCTGGGTTCGATTCTCAGCTCGGGTCACACTCTGTGCGGAGTCCGCACACTCTCCCCGTGTCTGTGTGGGTTTCCTCTGGTTCCACCCCCCCGAACTCCAAAAGATGTGCTGGTTAGGATAGATTGGCTGTGATAAATTCTCCCTCAGTGTACCCAAACAGGCATGCGAGTGTGGTGACTGGGAGATTTTCACAGCAACTTCATTGCAGTGTTAATGTAAGCCTATTTGTGACACTAATAAATGAACTTCAAAGTTTAAAAGGATCCTTAAAAGGATGGAATTCTTCCATCTCGTTGGTGGGGGTGAGTGAAGATTCCAGCAGGAGCCAGACAGTCAGAAGTCCCGCTGGCTATAACAATAACTTAAGCTATTGTGGGGTGGGCAGGGGATTAATGGCAGGTAACCACCCACCCCCCCCAACCCCCCACTGTCTCATGGGGTGAAACCCCATAAAGTTTATTTATTAGTATCACAAGTAAGGCTTACATTAACACTGCAATGAAGTTACTGTGAAAATCTCCCAGTCACCACACTCCCATGCCTGTTTGGGTACACTGAGGGAGAATATATCACGGCCAATCTACCCTAACCAGCACATCTTTTGGAGTTCGGGGGGGTGGAACCAGAGGAAACCCACACAGACACGGGGAGAGTGTGCGGACTCCACACAGAGTGTGACCCGAGCTGGGAATCGAACCCAGATCCCTGGCACTGTGAGGCAGCAATGCCAATCCCCCAGGCATCCCTCAATCAATATCAGTAAAAAACTGGCCAGCGGGTCTGTGGAATCTTCCTGTGCTCGATGCGGCAGCCGCTTTTCCCAAATTGCAACAGCGATGACATCTCATTGGCCGTCAAGCCCCCCTGGTGGCTGGTGAAAAGGGGCTATGTAAATGCAGCCTCTTTCCTGATCGGGTAGCTGCTGTTGCCCCTCGGGTTCCCAATCCTGCCTTGGAGGAAACTCCTGAGACACTGGGACCCTCTGCCAGTGTACGCCTGTTCGGGTACACTGAGGGAGGATATGGCACGGCCAATGCACCCTAACCAGCACGTCTTTCAAACTGTGGGAGGAAACTGGAGCACCCGGAGGAAACCCACGCAGATATGGGGAGAATGTACAGACTCCGCACAAACAGTGACACATGCTGGGGATTGAACCCACATCCCCGGCGCTGTGAGGTAGCAGTGCTAATCACTGTGCTGCGATGCCACCCTTCATCCGCACTTTGCGAATGCATATTTAGACAACCAAGCAGGAATCTCGTCTGGCCATTTGATCTTGCCGATGGGACTTTAAGAGGGGAAAACCTCTTACGTTTTGCCTTGTTCCCACAGAATGAGTAGCCAAAAGCCTTTGCTCTGTGACTGGCTAATCCAGCAGATAAACAGCGGCCTCTACCCTGGTCTGCGCTGGATTAATGCAGAGAAAACACGGTTCCGAATCCCATGGAAACATGGTTCAAGGCAGGACATTTCTGCAGAAGATACCAAGATATTTGAGGTAAGGTCAATTTGTTGTTTATCCACAATGTTTATGATTTATTTTTCTAAAGAATTCTACTGAAAAAGAAAACACTTGTATCTGTACATTCAGCAGGGTAAGGATTTCTCACTGTGTAACTGTATAATCCCTGTATATTCAGCAAGGTAAGGATTGCTCACTATTTAACTGTATACAATCCCTATATATTCAGTAGGGTAAGGATCGCTCACTGTGTAACTGTATACAATCCCTGTATATTCAGCAGTGTAAGGATCGCTCACTGTGTAACTGTATACAATCCCTGTATATTCAGCAGTGTAAGGATCGCTCACTGTGTAACTATATAACCCCTGTATATTCAGCAGGGTAAGGATCGCTCACTGTGTAACTATATAATCCCTGTATATTCAGCAGGGTAAGGATCCCTGTATATTCAGCAGGGTAAGGATCACTCAATGTGTAACTGTATACAATCCCTGTATATTCAGCAGGGTAAGGATCGGTCACAGTGTAATTGTATACAATCCCTGTATAATTCAGCAAAGAAAGGATCATTCACATTGTAACTGTATACAAGCCCAATATATTCAGCAGGGTAAGGATTGCTCACTGTATAACTGTATACAAGCTCTGTCTATTCAGCAGGGTAAGGATCTCTCACTGTGTAACTGTACAGAATATCAGTTTATTCAGCAGGGTAAGGATTAATACATATTCTATGTTCTGCAGGCTTGGGCCATAGCAAGTGGCCGGTACAAACCAGGGGTTGATTCCCCTGACCCTTCCATATGGAAGAGAAACTTTCGAAATGCTTTAAATAGGAAGAAGCACTTTCACAGAATGATGGACAATAAGAATGACCCTGACAATCCTCATCTGATTTACGAGATCCAGAGTGTCGGTGAGTAGTGGGAATCCCAGATCCCAGTTTTCCCTCACGGTTGCACTGAACTATACAGGGGGGAAAAAAATATCCCTCAAACTCAGATATCTAAATCCTGCCTAAGGTCTGCTGGGAAGATGGATGGAGGGAATGCTGGAAACACTCACATGAGACAGAGTCTGTAAAGAGGGAGAGAGAGAGAGGAAAACAGCTCCGATTTCAGCCCAAGAACCTCTCCTGAAATCCGGCGAGATTGGTTCTGGACTCAAAACTATACTTGAGATGCAGCAAAGAACAAGTAAAGGTTCATTCATTTGATGCTGGGTAGGGAGGGATTTTCTTACAGGGAGATGATGTGGAGATGTCAGTATTGGACTGAGATGGGCACAGAGTCTTACAACACCAGGTTAAAGTCCAACAGGTTTATTTGGTTGCACAAGCTTTTGGAGGACTGCCCCTTCATCAGGTGAGTAGAGGTTAGTTCAGAAACACGGCTTATATAGACACAAACACAATTGCAAGATAATTACAGATCATCCCTCTCTCCATGCGCAATGTCTGTACCTGTAAAGACTTGATTCCATATAAAGAATCACATTCTTTACATTCCAATCTGTAATTATCTTGCAATTGTGTCTATGTCTATATATGCCGTGTTTCTGAACTAACCTCTACTCGTCTGATGAAGGAGCGATGCTCCAAAACCTCGTGATTCCAAATAAACCTGTTGGACTTTAACCTGGCGTTGTGAGACTTCTTACTTACGAGAGGAGGTTGAGGAGATTTGAGGCCTGGGACTCATTGGAGTTTAGAAAAACGAGATTGAGACATATCGGATTATCATGGAAAGAATTATAGAATCCCAACAGTCACAAAAGGAGGCCATTCGGCCCATCAGGTCTGTACTAACAACAATCCCACCCATATTTTTCTATAATCCCCACATATTTACACTGCTAATCCCCCTGACACTAAAAGTCAATTTAGCATGACCAATTAGCGTCACCGATTACATCTAACTTCCACATCTTTGGACTGTGGGAGGAAACTGGAGCACCCGGAGGAAACCCACACAGACATGAGGAGAATGTGCAAACTCCACACAGACAGTGACCCAAGCCGGGAATCAAACTCAGATCCCCGTCGCTGTGAGGCGGATCTGGATGCCTGTTTAAAGATCAGATAAACCACCCCACCCCACCCCCCCACCCGCCACCCACTCCACAATAGAGCTGTCAGGGACTGCCCTGTGGTGGGCAGGATGGGAGCATTCTCATCACCCTCAGGTTAAGATCATAAGATGTAGGAGCAGAAGTAGGCCATCAGGGATGGCAAATTGGTTAGTGCCAGGGTCCCAGGTTCAATTCCCGCCTTGGGTCACTGTCTATGTGGAATTTGCACATTCTCCACATGTCTGCATGGGTTGCCTCTGGGTGCTCCAGTTTCCTTCCACACTCCAAAGATGTGCGGGTTAGGTGGGTTGGCCACATTAGATACCTTAATAGCCCGAGATTAAGTGAATATCATAGAGGTTTACAGCATGGAAACAGGCCCTTCGGCCCAACTTGTCCATGCTGCACTTTTTTTAAACCCCTAAGCTAGTCCCAATTTCCCACATTTGGCTTATATCCCTCTATATATATCTTACCCACGTAAGTATCTAAATGCTTTTTAAAAGACAAAATTGTATCCGCCTCTACTACTACCTTTGGCAGCTCATTCCAGACACTCACCACCTTCTGAAAAAATTGCCCCTCTGGACCCTTTTATACCTCTCCTCTCTCACCTTAAACCTGTGCCCTGTAGTTTTAGACTCCCCTACCTTTGGGAAAAGATATTGACTATCTAGCTGATCTGTGTCCCTCATTATTTCATAGACCTCTATAAAATCACCCCTCAGCCTCCGACATTCCAGGGGGAAAAAGTCCCAGTCTATCCAGCCTCTCCTTACAACTCAAACCATCAAAGCCTGGTAGCGTCCTAGTAAATTAAATCTTTTCTGTGGGGTCACGAGAATGGGACCTGGGTAGGATTGTGGTTGGTGCAGACTCGATGGGCCGAATGGCCTCTTTCTGCACCGTGGGGATATTAAAATAGAAAACACAACATGCCTGATCAGAACCAAAATTCATTCCTCCCCACTCCCCCCAAACAATGGGAGTTGGCTTTCTTATCAAATCAGTCGTGATCTCATTGAAAGGTGAAGCAGATTCGATGGGCCGAGTGATGTTATGTCTTATGGTCGCACCCTGCAGGGGGAGAACTTTCCATCCTGCCCGCCACGGGCATTGTAGCAGACGGGACATGGATCTTGCGGAGGTCTGTTGACCTCGGGCAGTGGGGCGAGTGCGGCCATAATATCCTGCCTGAAGGTTCCATCACCGTGAAGCGGACAGGAGTTTGCTGAAATCCGTGAATTCCTCCGCCCGACAAAAGCTGACTCTGTTCCGTTGCATTCTGAACCTTCTTTCTCCACAGAGCCGGGGGCCAGTGCTGAAGAAGACAGTGAAGATACCAACCCTCCCGTTGCTGACGTCAGCCCAGGATTTCCTCCCAGCTCATCCTCAATCCCGGTATAATAAGGCCTGAAATAACCATGAGGTGGGGGTGCCGGCATTGGACTGGGGTGAGTAAGAGGTTCACAACACCGGCTTAAAGTCCAACAGGTTTATTTGGAATCACGAGCTTTCAAAGCGCTGCCCCTTCATCAGGTGAGTGGAGGTTAGTTCACAAACACGGAATATATAGATAGAGACACAATTGCAAAACAATTACAGATTACCTTCTCTTCATGCAGACGTACCTGTCAAGACTTGATTCTCTGTAAAGACTCATATTCCAACAATTCTTCCCATTCCAACTATTATTATTTTGTGTCTATAACCTCCACTCTCGCCTGATGAAAGAGCAGTGCTCTGAAAGCTCGTGATTCCAAATAAATAGACTTTAGTCTGATGTTGTGAGACTTCCTACTGCACCAAAATAATATCAGGGTTCTTTGTCCAGCGTCGAATTTTACAACACAGTTTAAAGTTCAAAAATTTATTTATTTGTTGGTGTCGCAATAGGCTTACATTAACACTGCAGTGAAGTTACTGTGAAAATCTCCCAGTTGCCACACCCTGTTCAGGTACACTGAGGGGCAATTTAGCACAGCCAGCGCACCCTAACCAGCACGTCTTTCGGGCTGTGGGAGGAAAGTGTGGGGAGCCCTCAGAGGAAACCCACGCAGATACGGGGTGAACGCGTAGATTCTGCGCAGACCCAAGCCAGGGATCGAAACATAGTCCCTGGCGTCATGAGGCAGCAGTGCTAATCACTGTGCCACCCTCCGTGCCCCTGACACAGGCTGAAATAAGTTCTTGAACGCCAGTATCCCTTCAGCCAACTTTTAGATTTATTGACATAGTCAGCATCACTCGGGCAGGTATATCCTCATCCAGAGCATAAACATGGAGCGCCAGTAACCCCAACACTCCGCATTATAGGCGGCACGGTGGCACAGTGGTCAGCACTGCTGCCTCACAGTGCCGGGGAGTCAGCTGTGTGACCCACAGCTTGGGTCACCGTCTGTGTGGAGTCTGCACATTCTCCCCATGTCTGTGTGAGTTTCCTCTGGATGCCGTCCACACTTTAAAGACGTGCAGTTGGGTTGATTGGCTAAATTGCCTTAGAGTTAGGGAGATTAGTAGGGTAGGGTTTGGTAGGATTGTTTTCAGTGTAGACTTGATGGGCCAAATGTCCTCCATCTGCACCGTAGGGATGATTCAATGATTTATTAGTGATTAATTTATATTGATGACCTTCCATATATTCCGGTCTTGCCCACGAGAGGCAACATTTCCTCTGTCCGTTAAACCCCTTCAGGAATTTTGCGGTAACTCAGTTGCCTCAATTTTCTGGTCCAAGACTCTCAGGCTATCTGATTATTCCCAAAAATCGTCATGGTAACCAACTAGGCCGAGAGCCTCCCTCCCGTTTCACCAGTGGGTAGATGAGAGGGTGAGGGAACGCACTGTAGAAAGCATCCTTTCTGATTGTGTCAGAGCTTGGGATGGGCTCCTGCTCTGCCCAAGACCGCAAGAAACTACAAAAGGTCGTGAACGCAGCCCAATCCATCACATAAACCAGCCTCCCATCCATCGACTCTGTCTACACTTCCTGCTGCCTCGGCAAAACAGCCGGCATAATCAAGGACCCCACGCACCCTGGACATTCTCTCTTCCATCTTCTTCCATCCGGAAAAAGATACAAAAGTCTGAGGTCACGTACCGACCGACTCAAGAACAGCTTCTTCCCTGTTACTGTCAGACTTGTTCTCTACACCCTAGCTATCTCTAGCATTCTGCACCCTCCCACTTCCTTCTCCCCTGCGTACTCTATGAATGGAATGCTTTGTCTGTATACTGCTTGCAAGAAACAACACTTTCCACTGATTTGATTTTGATTCGATTTATTATTGTCACGTGTGTTAGTACACAGTGAAAAATATTGTTCCTTGCACACCATACAGACAAAGCATAGAGTCCAAAGTGAAAAAAGAAAAAGGAGAGCACAGAATGTAGGGCGTAGAGAAAGATCAACTTAATAGAAGGAGGTCCACTCAAAAGTCTGACAGCAGCAGGGAAGAAGCTGTTCTTGAGTCGGTCGGTACGCGACCTCAGACTTTTGTGTCTTTCTCCTGACAGAAGAAGCCGAAAGAGAGAATGTCCGGGTTGTGTGGAATCCTTAATTATTCCGGCTGCTTTGCCGAGGCAGCGGGAAGTGTAGACAGAGTCGATGGATTGGGAGGCTGGTTTGTGCGATGGATTGGGGCTACACTCACAATCTTTTGTAGTTCCTTGCGGTCTTGGGCAGAGCAGGAGCTATTCCAAGCTGTGTTACAGCCGGAAGGAATGCTTACTATGGAACGTCTGTAAAAGGTGGTGAGAGTTGTAGTGGACGTGCCAAATTTAATCAGTCTTCTGAGAAAGTAGACACATTGATGGGCTTTCTTAACTATAGTGTTGGCTGTGTGTGTGTGTGTGTGTGTGTGTGGGGGGGGGTCCAAGGCAGGTTGTTGATGATCTGGATAGCTAAAAACTTGAAGCTCTCAACCATTTCTACTTCACCCCTATTGATGTAGACAGGGGTACGTACTGAATCCCAATACATGTGGCAATAGTGAACCAGTTCAAGGAAGAAGTTTATCACAGTTGCAATCAGAATTGATTTTGTACCTTGTGTTCCTTGTGCTTTGACCTGTGGAGTAATCTTCTCGCATTTTCCAACAGGAGATGTTAGCAAGCAGCTTGAGCAACATGGCGATATTAGACCCATCACCAGGTACATGATTCTCCCCTCCTACCTCGAGGGCACCAAAACTAGGCCTAGGCCTCTCTTTGCCAAACACACCACCCCATCGAAGAATCGCTCCTACTGGATTTTTACCGTTCTACTCTAAGGGATTGAAAGTAATCCAAGCACTTGCGCCCCCGCCCCCCACAACTCCTAAGAGTTGAGTCGTAGGGCAGAAATGACACAAACCAATTTGAGGCCTACTCGATAATCCACTGGGCAGCCTCTGGGTGAGGGAAGAGAGGTGTTGGGCAAACTGTCCTCGTTCATGACATGGTTATGAATGACCTTTTGCCCTCTCTCATTCAATAGGTAGCGCTCCCTTCTCAGGCTCAGAAGGTCATGGGTCAGTTCCCACTCCTGGCGCTTGAGCCTTATCGATGGATCGGTCGAACTAGAGGATTGTGAGTGAGGAGAGTGGATGCGTGGGATTTAATTTTTTGTAGGCACAGAATTAGGCCATTTGGCCCATCGAGTCCGCTCCGCCATTCGATCGAGGCTGGTATGCTCCTCCTTTCCATTTCCCTCCTTCTCCCCATAACCTTCCAACCCATTCCCAATTAAAAATCTGTCTAAGTCCTCCTCAAATTTACTCACTGTCCCAGCATCCACCGCACTTTGGGGCAGCAAATTCCACAGATTCACAACCCTTTGGGAGAAGTAGTTTCTCCTCAACTCTGTTTTAAATTTGCTGTCCCTTATCCTCAGACTCTGACCCCTTGTCCTAGAATGTCCCACAAGAGGAAGCATCCCCTCCATGTCTACTTTATCCAGACTTTTATCATCTTGCATACCTCAATTTGATCTCTCCTCGTTCTTCTAAATTCCAGACAGTTTCCGTCTAATCTGTTCAATCTCCCTTCATACGACAAACCCCCTCATCTCTGGAATCAATCCAGTGAACCTCCTGTGAACTGCCTCCAACGTCACTACGTCTTTCCTCAAACAAGGGGACCAAAACTGTGCACAAAACTCCAGGTGTGGCCTCACCAATGCCTTGTACAGTTGCAACAATACTTCCTTACCTTTTATATTCTATTCCTTTAGCTATAAGTACCACTCTCTCACTGGAATGAAATGCCTTGTGGTGGCAGAGGTAAAGAAACAAAAGGTAAAAAGGTAAAGGTCTGCCCTTTGACCTGTCTGCCCTTTGACCTGTCTGCCCTTTGACCTGTCTGCCCAATGGGGGTAGTGGTGGCATCTTTCTGTGAGGCCCAACTGCCCTCTCTGAACAGAGCAGCCAATCAAATCAGGATTCAGTGTCCGGGTGTCCAGTTGGGCCACTGTAATTCTAGCCTCTGGTTCTCACCCCCACCCGCAAACCCCACCAGCCCCCGCCCCGGCCCTGTAGCCCTCAGACCAGGTGGGATAGCATCAAGAGGGGAGAATCCTGTCTAAATCGCTCTAACAATGTCTCTCTCGTTTCAGAGTACGACCCACAGGGCCTCGTGGCGGAGGAGCCTTTAACCCCTCACTGCTACACCCCAGACTACACTGAGTCTCCACACTGTCTGAGTGAAGCATATCCCGCCCTCCCTGGTGCGTACGAGGGTGCTGCTTACGCGATGCCTCCTCCAGTCGGAGATCCCAACATCGAAATGCCAAACGTTGGTGCCTTCCAAACACAGATGAGGGAATTCATGCCAAATGGTGATCTTGGTTAGTGTTGACTTTATGATTTTTTTTATTCTCTCCTTTGCCCATGTTTAAACCATTCTCCCCCGCCCTCCCCGCCCCCATATTCCCCCCACCCTGTTCTCCCTCCGCCCACCCACTCTTTGAATGCTTGGCAAATTTGACTCCGAGTCCTAGACTCCCTAGCCAATGGGAATAGTTTCTCTCCATCGTTCCTGGTGACTATATGAAACAATTTGCGAATTATTAACACTGGCGCGATGTAAGAAAACGTACCTCATTGGCTGGAAAGCACTTCAGAATTTTGTAAAAGACACTGAGGAAATTGAAATTTCTTCTTCAATGACTCGCTCCTCAGAGTCCATTTATTTATTGATTAGCGTCACAAGTAGGTTTTACATTAACACTGCAATGAAGTTATTGTGAAAATCCCTGAGTCACCGCACTCTGGTGCCTGTTCAGGTGCACCGAAGGAGAATTTAGCATGGCCAATGCACTCTAACTAGCATGGCTTTCGGACTAGTGGGAGGAAACCGGAGCACCCGGAGGAAACCCACGCAGACACGGGGAGAATGTGCAGACTCCACACAGACAGTGACCCAAGGCGGGAATCGAACCTGGGTCCCTGGCGCTGTGAGGCAGCAGTGCTAACCACTGTGCCACCGTGCTGCTCAGAAGGTGGTGCATCAGAAGATGGCTTTGCAACCAGTTTTTAGTGCATTGCTGAAGGTAATGTAAACTAGCAACGTACCCCTGCAGAAGGAGGCCATTTGGCCCATCAAGCCTGCAGCACCCACAACAAAGGATTTTTGAGTGATGTTCTAAGAATTGACAGAGTCCCCAGAGAGACACCATTTCCATTGGCTGGAAAGGGTCCAGGATTGAGGGGAGAGGAGGTTGGGGCAGAGTCTAAAAGGAGAGAGTCAGACCTTTCAGGTACGAAATTGGGGAATATTGTTAGAGGAGATATTTGGGCTTCTCTTCCTTACACGGTCAACTGATCAATTAACAATTTGGAATCTGAGTTTGATTAAAGACAATGATGAGTGGGGAGGACAGGAGGGGATTCTCTGCTGCCGCCGTGCCTTGTTTCTCGTGGTGAAGGCTGTGCACCATTGCCTAGTGTTGGGATGGTTCTGGCCGAGGGATGTGGACTACACTCCTTGCTAAGCTGTGTTTGCGTTCAGGCCTTCCTCTTCAGAGCAACAAAAAAAAAGGACTTGCATTTGGATAGTGCCTTTTTCTGGTCCTCGAGATGTTGCAGACCTCATTGATTACTGTCAATGAGTTATTACAGTCATTAACATTATTGCCTCACAGCACCAGGGACCTGGGTTCGATCCCCGGCTCAGGTCACTGTCTATGTGGAGTCTGCACATTCTCCCCGTGTCTGCGTGGGTTTCCTCCGGGTGCTCCACTTCCCTCCCACAGACGTACACTGGCCGTGTTAAATTTCCCCTCAGTGTACCTGAACAAGTGTGGCGACTAGGGGATTTTCATAGTAACTTCATTGCAGTGTTAATGTAAGCTTACTTGTGATACTAATGAATAAACTTTAAACCTTGGAGCAGCCATTGAGTACATAGTACGGGTCGGTTGAGCTGTTTCTGAGGAGGTATTGGCCAGGACAGAACTTAAGGCTAAAGGACGACCCTTTAAAACAGAGATGAGGAGGAATTTCTTCAGCCAGAGAGTGGGCAATCTGTGGAACTCTTTGCTGCAGAAGGCTGTGGAGGCCAAGTCATTGAGTGTCTTTAAGACAGAGATAGATAGATTCTTGATTAATAAGAGGATCAGGGGTTATGAGGAAAAAGAATCAGGATGAGAAAAGTATCAGTCATTATTGAATAGATCATAGAACATTACAGCGCAGTACAGGCCCTTCGGCCCTCAATGTTGCACCAACCAGTGGAATCAATCTAATGACCCTCTAAACTAAACTATTATCCATATGTCTATCCACTGAGCATTTGAACACCCTTAAAGTTGTCGAGTCCACAACTGCTGCACGCAGGGCATTCCACGCCCTTAATGCCCTCTGAGTCAAGAACCTACCTCTGACATCCATCCTATAATTACCACCCCTCAATTTAAAGCTATGTCCCCTCATGTTAGCCATCACCATCCGAGGAGAAAAGCTCATCTGTTCCATCTGGAGCAGATGGGCCGAGTGGCCTAATCCTGTTTCTGTGTCTTATGGTCTTGTAGTCTAAGACTCACCTGGCTATTGGAGATGAAGTGAGATGCATCAGTTCCAGAGTCCATCAGTGAGAAGAGTTGCTGTTCACACAGCTACACCCGCTTGTGTCTCTGCAGTTACTGAGTTCGAGGTGAAGGTTTTCTACCGTGGGAAGTTGATGCAGGAGCAGATCGTGACGAACCCCTCCGGCTTCCGGCTTTTCTACAACTCAGCCACCGCCTTCCCCCACCTTCAGGATCTTGCGTTCCCAGATCCTTCCAGCGCCCGGATCGTCGACCAGCAGCAGATCAGATACACCAACCGGCTGCTGCAGTGGCTGGATCCAGGGCTGATTGTGGAGGTGCAGAACACGCGGATCTGTGCTCGCAGGCTGGGCAGCTGCAAAGGTTTCTGGTCGATGACGGAATACCCCACCGGTTCCGAACCTCAGCAGATTTCCAGCCGGGAATTCAGCACCCTGTGTGACCTGCAGCAGTTTCTCAGAGGTGAGTGACCGGCCGAGGGTTTGACGCGACACAGTCGACAGTAATGTACAATCACAGGCAGCTACTTTACAGCCTTGCTCAAGCGAGGCTCATAAAATCCCGCCCGAGACCAACAGAGAATTCTCGCCCCAGAATCGGGGCGGGAATGGTGTAAAATTCCGGCTATAAAATCCCTACAGAAGGAAGCCATTCAGCCCATTGAGTTTGCATCCATCACAATGTCACCCAGCCCTTATTCCTGTAATCCCACATGCTAAATTCCCATGGCGCGAAAGGGCAATTTAGCATGGCCAATCCACTTAACCAACACACAGAATCATAGAACCCTACTGAGCAGAAGGAGGCCATTCAGCCCATCAATCCTGCACTGACCACAACCCCACCCCAGCCCCTATCCTTATAACCCCATGCATTTACCCTAGCTGGTTCCCCTGACACTAAAGGGCAATTTAGCACGGCCAATCCACCTAACCTGCACATCTTTGGTGACTGGGAGGAAAACAGAGCACCCAGAGGAAACCCACGCAGACACGAGGAGAATGTGCAAACTCCTCACAAGACAGTGACCCAGAGGTAGAATTGAATCCAGCTTCTGGGCACTGTGGGGCAGCAGTGCTAACCGCTATGCCACACAACTGTCATGTTTTTTTAATTCATTCATGGGGCACGGGTGTCTCTGGCTGGGTCAGCATTTATTGCCCACCCCTAGTTGCCCTTGAAGGGCAGTTGAGAATCAACCACATTGCTACGGCTCTGGAGTCACATGTAGATCAAACCAGGTAAGAATGGCAGAATTTTTTCCCTGAAGGACATTGGTGAACCAGATAGGTTTTTCCGACAATGGTTTCATGGTCATCAGCAGATTCTTAATTTCAAATTTTTTTATTGAATTCAAATACCACCATCAGACGTGGCGGGATTCGAATCCGGAACATTCGCTGAGTCTCTAAATTAATAGCCTAGTGATAATAACAGTAGGCCATAGCCTCCCCATTGTTCAAGTCATGTCTCTTGGACTTGGGAGGAAACCACAGGACCCAAGGAAACCCACGCAGACAATGCAAACTCTGCACAGACAGTGACCCAAGCCGGGATTCGAACCCGGATCCCTGGCGACATGAGGCAGCAGTGCTAACCATCGTGCCACCGTGCTACATGGCTGTCAATGATGGAGACACTTTCAACCTTATGATTCAAAGGGTCAAAAGTGAGAACAATTGGGGTCCTTTTCATTCAATATTTTTCTGAAAATCTGAACTATAAGGCTAGTCTCAATAACAGTGACTATAACAACTGTTGTCGATTGTCGGAAAAACCCACCTGGTTCCTTTACGGAAGGAAATCTGCCATCCTTACCCAGTCTGGCCTACATATGACTCAGAGCCACAGCAATGCAGTTGACTCTTAACTGCCCTCTGAAATGACCGAGTGAGACATTCAGTTAGGGATGGGCTGAATGGCCTCCTTCTGCACTGTAGGGATTCTATACTGACTCAGCCAGCGACGCCCACATCCCATGTAAGAATTTAAAAACTGCTGCCTGAAGTTGGTGAACTCCAGTTGCCAGGGGTACGAGATAATCACAACTTGTTTACAATACTCCAAGAGGAACTCTGTGGAAACCTGCATCCAGTTCTGAAACCAAACTCCCAAATATTGCAAATCTCCATAGAAATACTTATTCACAGAGTACTGTAAATATTCTAAACCATTCTCCACTGAAATATTTATTCACACTACTGTAAATATTCTAAACCATTCTCCACTGAAATACTTATTCACAGAGTACTGTAAATATTCTAAACCATTCTCCACTGAAATATTTATTCACACAGTACTGTAAATATTCTAAACCATTCTCCACTGAAATACTTATTCAGAGTACTGTAAATATTCTAAACCTCCCTCCACTGAAATACTTATTCACACAGTGCTGTAAATATTCTAAACCTCCCTCTACTGAAATACTTATTCACACAGTGCTGTAAATATTCTAAACCATTCTCCACTGAAATACTCGTTCACATAGTACTGTAAATATTCTAAACCTTCCTCCACCAAAATACTCGTTCGCAGAATACTGTAAATATTCTAAACCATCCTCTACCAAAATACTTGTTTACAGAGTATTGTACATATTCTAAATTTCCCTCCACCAAAATATTTGTTCACATAGTACTGTTAATATTCTAAACCTTCCTCCACTAAAATACTTGTTCACAGAGTACTATAAATATTCTAAACTTCCCTCCACCGAAATACTTATTCAGAGTATTGTAAATATTCTAAACCATCCTCCTCCAAAATACTTGTTCACATAGTGCTGTAAATATTCTAAACCATCCTCCACCAAAATACTTATTTACAGAGTACTATAAATATTCTAAACCTCCCTCCACTGAAATGCTTGTTTACTGAGTACTGTAAATAATTTAAACCACCCTCCACCAAAATATTTGTTTACAGAGTACTGTAAATATCCTAAACCTCGTTCCACAGAAATATATTTTTAGAGTACTATAAGTATTCTAAACTTTGCTCCACAAAAATACATATTTACAGAGTTACTGTAAATATTTTAACCCTTCCTCCACAGAAATATATGACTTCCTGGTCAATGGTGGTCACTCTCCCCTCTTGTCGATTTGGATCTGCTGTGGTGAGCTCTGGCCAGATCCTAACCATAAACCCTGGACTAAAAAGATGATCATGGTTCAGGTAAGGCCAAACTTGTGGTAAGGTCACAGTGAGGCACAAAAAAAAACACATCTCTTGTTTTCATCCCGGCCCCACTGCCCCCAGAGAACATTCCACTGACTATCGGCATTAGAAATCTCCCCAGGAGCTGCAGTTAATTTCTCCACACTGCCCACAAAACCTATAGAACCTATTTGGATGGAAAAGATTTAGGAGGATATGGCCGAACACAGGCCGATGGGACTAGTTCAGTTGAGGAAATGTGGTTGGCATGGACAGGTTGGGCCAATGGGCCTGCATCTATGCTGTATATCTTTGTGACTCTACTCGAATGGGATTTGTAATAACTAAGGAAGCTAGAAAGGAACAGTGTTTGATTCACAAAGCAAAAGTCAAACCACAAGCCTGTGGTACATGTACACAAGTCTCACCCAGGATGCTAGAATGATGGACCCGCTCAGGAGCTTGCTTTATAAAAGGTTCGGGATATGATTTCCACCTGTTTAGGGAATTACCTATCATGCACAGAGCTCATAATTCACAATTGAGAGGTCAATCAGGGATTCCCCATGTAAGTCCTGGGGGCTATCAAGGATTAGCAGAAACAGCAGGCTATTCAGCCCCTGTAGCCTGTTCTGCCATTCAGTTAGCTGACCTGTTCCTCAAATTTGACCTTTACTCCGTACCCTTCAAATAACTACTTTTGTTGGATAAGGGTGTGTGATGCACTATTCAAAAAGTGCTATTTAAATGCAAACTGAGACCAAGACAGAAAGTGCTGGAGAAACCTAGCGGGTCTGACAGCATCTGTGGAGAGAGAATAGAACCAGGAACTTGAAACCTTGGTATTATTCCCTCCCCACAAGCACTATCAGAAGCTGCTGAGATTTTGCAGCATTTTCTAATTTTGTTTCAGATTCCAGCATCTGCTGTATTTTTGCTTTCATCTCAAGTGGTCCCTGAGATCTGCCATTGTGGAAAATTAAGTTACAACAACTATGGCGGGGTGGGGACTCGTTGAAGATCAGTGGTTGGGTATTCAGGAAAGAGACTAATCTAACCTTGGGTCAGTTTCAAAAACATTGAATTGCCGGACTTGGCCATCGGACGAAACAAAGACAAGTTACCATGAGAAATACAAAGAAAAAGATACACATTATGCTAATGAAGGAGATGGTTTTCATAGAAACCCTGCAGTGCGGGAAGCTGCCATTTGCCGCATCGATTCTACACTGACCCACCCACATCCCTACACATTTACCCGCTAACCTACCCACCTCAAGGCTCAAAGGAGCAATTTTAATCAACCTAACCCACACATCTTTGGACTGTGAGAAGAAACCGGAGCACACGGAGGAAAACAAGGAGAATGTGCAAACTCTACACAGACAGTGACCCAAGTTGGGAATCGAACCCAGGTTCCTGGAGCTGTGAGCCAGCAGTGCTGATCACTGTGCCACTGTGTCATGGTGCTGTTTTAGGTTGGATAAGAAAGGACAAAAGGCTACGCTACGATTGATGGACAGTATATGCAAATAAAGGATTAGGAAGTTGCTCGATTCTCTTTTGCTGTAATTAACCATACTGTGGATTATCTGTACGAAGCAACGGAACATTGTAGTGAAATTCACTGAATCTATTCTCCTTGCTAACCGGTAATTAAAAATTTAGGAGATTAGATACCCACTGTGCATTAATCCTCAACATCATCCTTAAGTTCTTGAACATACGCACTGTGGCAGTAACTCTCTCAATTCCTGTGTCTGTACTAATGGGAGCTGCACAGCGGGTAGCACTGCTGCCTCACAGCACCAGCGACCTAGGTTTGATCCGCGACTTGGGTCTGCACATTCTCCTCATGTCTGCGTGGCTTTCCTCCGGGTGCTCTAGTTTCCTCCCACAGTCTAAAAGGTGATTAAGGTGCATTGGCCGTGCCAAATTCCCACTCAACGTACCCAAACAGTTGTACGTTGGGTACCAGAGCATGGCGACTTGGGGATTGTCATAGTAACTTCATTGCAGTGATAATGTAAGCCTACTTGTGACATTAGTAAATAAACTTATTAGCTGTGAGGACAGGTTGGGATAAACTCAGTTTGTTCTCACTGGAGGTTTTGGGGGGTGGGGGGGGCGACCTTATAGAGGTGTACAAGATGATGAGTGAAATGGACAGATGGATAGTCAGATGCTCTTCCATAGGGTAGGAAAGTCAAGTGCTAGGGAACATAGCTTTAAGGTGCCTGGGGAAAAGTTTAGAGGAGATGTGCAAGAACATAAGAACTAGGAGCAGGAGTAGCCCATCTGGCCCCTCGAGCCTGCTCCGCCATTCAATAAGATGATGGCTGATCTTTTTGTGGACTCAGCTCCACTTATCCGCCCTCTCACCATAACCCTTAATTCCTTTACTGTTCAAAAATCCATCTATCCTTGCCTTAAAAACATTCAATGAGGTAGCCTCAACTGCTTCACTGGGCAGGGAATTCCACAGATTCACAACCTTTTGGGCAAAGAAGTTCCTCCTCAACTTAGTGAGCCAAGTATTTTACACAGAGGGCGGAGAATATCTGGAACTTGCTGCCCAAGGAGGGGGTGGGAGCAGGTACAATAGTGGCATTTAAGGGGCAACTAGACAAATACATGAATAGGATGGATACGGACTCTGTTAGTGCGTACGGATTTAGTTTAAGCAGGTATTATGATCAGAACAGGAGGGGCAAAGGGCCCGTTCCTGTGCTGTACTGTTCCTCGTCCTTTGTAACGTCTTCTCTCCTCCCTCATCCAGGTGACGCCTGTAGCCTTCAAGATGTTACACGAGCTAGCACTCGCAGTGGGAGCTTCCTCGCTGCGGAGCGAGACGGTAGATCTACAGCTTTCCGACACTCTGTCCTCTTCCAGCTTCCTCTCCATTCTGGAGTCGTTCATGGAAGTTGATTAGATAAGGGCTGCCTCATCAGCTTGCTGGCCGGTGCCCCCTAGTAATTGACTCTTCCACCCTGGGGAAAAGCTTCTATCCACTCTGTTTATGAACCTCATAATCTCGTAGACTTCTATCAGATCAACTAAGATGTGCAGATTAAGGGGATTGGCCATGCTAAATTGCTCCTTAGTATCCAAAGATATGCAGGTTAGGGGGATAGGCCATGGTGAATGTGTGGGAGTGGGGAGGGGGTTGGCCCTCGGTGACATACTCCGTCAGGGAGCCAACACAGACTTGATGGGCCGAATGGCTTCTTCTGCACTGTGGTGATGCTCTGATTGTGACAATTTATCTGGACAACTGCTAAGAGTACGTGATTGCATTGCTACTTTTATTTAATATCATTGACCAGAGGCTGTCTCTGAGTGACGAAAGGACGTTGTTTCAACTTGGAAGTTTAACTGCGTGTAAGAATTTTTCACTTTGTTGCACAAGAAACAATCCACGTTGAAGCTGGTTATTGTTGGTGTCACAGTAAGAGGTCGCACTTGATTAGGGTCACACCCTATCTTCTCACCAGAGAAATAAAATTTGAACTTTTTCACCTGATGGATTCAAGTGATCTTCCTGCAAACAATCTGTGCCATCCTGGCTGCAGATAGATCCTTAGACTGTTACTGGATATATTGCAAGTTACTTCTCTTTAACTCACCTCATCACAATTTCTTCCATTCCTTCCTCCCCTCTGTGTTTAATGAGCACAATTTTTATTCATTTGTGGGACATGGGTGTCGCTAGCTGGGCCAGCGTTTATTGCCCATCCCTAGTTGTCCTTGGAGGGCAGTTGAGAGTCAACCACATTGCTGTGGCTCTGGAGTCACATGTAGACCAGACCGGGTAAAGACAGCAGATTTCCTTCCCTAAAAGGGCATTACCGAACTGGATGGGTTTTTCCGACAATGATTTCACAGTTGTGAGTAGATTCTTAATTCCAGTTTGAATTCGAGTTCCACCATCTACTGTGGTGGGATTTGAACCTTGGTCTTCACAGCTTCATCCAGGGTCTCTGGCTTGCTTGTTCACTGCTAATACCATCAAGCCTCTGCCTCTCTTGCCTTAACCAACACCATCCTCTGAAAGAAGTATAATCTGCAAAGCTACTGTTGAAATCTGTTTAATAAACCTTGGAGAGTTACAGAACAAACCATTCAGCCCACTGTGCTTATGCTGTCCTTCATCCCACACTCCAGCATTCAGTCTACAGCCCTGTAAACTTCTTTTCCAACAGTTCCTGTCCAGCTCCCTTTCAGAATTAGGGAGTCAGCTTCCAGCATGTTTTCAGGTCCCTAACAATTCTGAGCGAAAAATATTCTTATCTCCTCCTCCATCTTTATTCCAATGATTTTAAATCCATGTTTACTCAGAGTCACTTGATCTGACTTGGATCAAAACCCCTCATCATCTACATCTACTTGTGATCCTAATAAACTAACAAATGGGATGCACTCAGTAACAAGGTATCATGCCCCTGAAACCTCCCCCTCCCCTGCCCATCAGTAAGCAGAGGGGTGAGAGTGTCAAGCTCAATGGGTAGGATCAAAGAAGCCCACCCAATGTTCTGGATTGGTGATCATCCTTCAGATCCATAGCTTTCTTCTCAATAGATTTTTATTTGAAGGGTTACGGATCCGGTAGATAGAATTAAGATACAAGTCGTCCGTGATCTAATTCAATAGCACAACAGGCTCCAGAATCACCTATAGGGCAGAGAAGGCTGATGGGGGATTGATTGAGATGTATAAGATCCTGAGGGGTATGGACAGTGTAAGTAGGGAGTAGCTGGTCTCCTTGATTGAGGGGTCAATCGCGAGGGGCCAGAGTTTTAGGGTGAGGAGCAGGAGATTCAGATGGGAATTTAAGAAAAGGTTTTTTTCATTCAGAGGGTGGTGGGAATCTGGAATGCGCTGCCTGGGAAGATAGTGGAGACTGGAAACCTTACTAACTATAAAGAAATGATTGGATAATCTCTCGAAGTATCATAACATTCAAGGATATGGGGCAAGTGCAGGAAAATGGGATTAGTGCAACTTGATTTATTATTGTCACACGTATTGGGATACAGTGAAAAGTATTTATTGTCACTGCTATTAATATATGAGGAAAAGTATTGTTTCTTGTGCGCTACACAAAGTATACCATTCATAGAGAAGAGGGTGTAAAATGTAGTGTTACAGTCATAGCTCAGCTGTAGAGAACTTGATGCAACATAGGTCCGTTCAAAAGAACAACGGCAACAGGGAAAAAGCTGTTGAGTCAGTTGGTACGTGACCTCAGACTTTTGTATCTTCTTCCCGATGGAAGTGGAAGAATGTCCGGGTATGACACTTTAATTATGCTGGCCACTTTGCCGAGGCAGTGAGAAGTGGAGACAGAGTCAATGGATGGGAGACTGGTTTGTGTGATGGACTGGGCTACATTCACATTGTTGTACTTTTAGTGGCAATTATCGGTGCAAACTCAGCCTGAAGGGCCTTCTCTGCATTGTATGACTTCATGGACGGTATCCGATCCTTTGCAATGCCAACTTGCTTCAAGCGTCAAGATTCTGGAACTACCTCCCTAACAGCACAATGGATGTACCTACACCACACAGCGGTTCAAAAAGGAAGCTCCCCACCTTCTCAAGAGGCAATCAGGATGGGCGATAAATGCTGGGTCCAGCCAGTGACACCAACATACTGTGAAACAATAAAAGAAAAAGGGGACCTTCATGAGTAGAAATGCTGCAGAAATAATAATGCTAAAAAGATAAGGAAGACCAAGATTTAAAATTCCTACGTGACACTGAAGGTATCCTTTCCTTCTACAAACCAAAGGGTGGCACAGTGGTTGGCACTGCTGCCTCAGCACCAGGATCCGGGTTCCTGACTTGGGTCACCGTCTGTGTGGAATTTACATGTTCTCCCAGTGTCTGCATGGGTTTCCTCCCCAGATGCTCCTGTTTCCTCCCACAGTCCGAAAGACGTGCTGGTTAGGGTGCATTGGCTGTGCTAAATCCTCCCTCGATGTTCCCCGAACAGGCGTCGGAGTGCGGCAACTCGGGGATTTTCACAGGGACTTCATTGCAGTGTTAATGTAAGCCTTACTTGTGACAGCAATAAACAAACTTTTACCCCACTGCTCCTGTGCTGGAGTGACTCACCTGAAAGTCTGCTGAGACCGTCTCCACCAGCTGGCTCCTGAGGGAGCTCTTCAGTACGAGTCCTCAGCTAGTCATCTAGGAGGAGGGAGGGAGGGAAGGAAGGATGGAGGGAGGGGAGGGAAGGATGTCCCCTGGGTAGAAGTAGGAACCCCGCACCGTCAATCAATCTACAGTCCACCCCCTCAGGGTAACCAAAACCCAACACTGCTGCCCTCACTGGCAGAGCAGCCGCTGATCCTGGCAGGGATGGGGATGGCGGGGAACCTATTTGCGTAATATTTTTCTTAAAAGAGACGAGGACTGTTGTTCTGTAACAATTGGATTTTTATTTGTACAATATTCTCAATAACAGGCAGATAAATACAATATTAGCACGGCTGATGGAGCACAGGGGCTAGCCAGATAAGCTCCCCACCCCCCCCCTCTGCTCCCTCCCTCCCAGTGACAACAGGTCCGGTAATATTTCAGTTCTGGCTGGGACGTGACTGTACAATTTACCTTTGGAAAAGGGGTGCAAAAGTTCACAGTGATTGCCCTTTGCCCGATTTCGGGAAGGGCAAAGTGGCTCCGGGTGTCTCATCCTGCTTTTTTTTTTTTTAGGAACCCTTCCCATCCCATCTCTTTTTTTTTGGCGACTTCACTGCCTGCCACCTCCCCCAACAAACCAACGCCTCTACTTTCTCAGAAGACTAAGGAAATTTGGCACGTCTGTTACCACTCTCACCGACTCTTACAGACGCACTGTAGAAAGCTGGATGTGTCACAGCTTGTATGGGCTCCTGCCTTCTCCAAGATCGCAAGAAACTACAAAAGGGTGGTGAACGTAGCCCAGTGCCATCACTCAAACCAGCCTCCCGTCCACTGACTCCGTCTACACTTCCCGCTGCCTAGGGAAAAGCAGCCAGCATAAATTAATGACCCCACGCACCCCGGATGTTCTCTCTTCCACCACCTTCTGTCAGGAAAAAATACAAAAATCTAAGGATATGTACCAACTGACTCAAGAACAGCTTCTTCCCTGCTGACTTTTGAATGGATCTACCTTACATTAAGTTGATCTTTCTCTACACCCTAGCTAAGACTGTACCTCTCCTTCTCTATGAACGGTATGCTTTGTCTGTATAGCGCGCAAGAAACAATACTTTTCACCATATACTAATAGATGTGACAATAATAAATCAAATCAGATCAGATCAGATCACCGTACACACATCCTGCCCAGGGATTTACTTAGTCAAGGCGCTGTGATATCTAAGGTGGTCAGTAGTAATTGTGAAAGGACACGCTGGCATAGAGGAAGAACAGTTAAAACTCAGAATACAAACCTATCTCCAATAGCTCAGCAAATCTTAACATTGACGTGTTCCTCATTTCAGCTGTGCTAATACTGTTAATAGCTTGCTTTTTTAAAAAATTCTCAGGGCGGGAGAAAAACGCTCGGTCAGGGACCTCAACCGTGGATATAAACAGCCCAAATAAATTAGTTGTTTTACAAAACAGTTGTCCAATTTTCTTGAGGCAGTGAGCTTTTTTTTTTAAAAAAAAGCGCATTCTAGAGGAGATATTATAAGTTGACAAGAGGGACCCTATCGCCTCCTTTTGAATGTGCATTCTTCTATCATCAAATATTTATATACTCCTTGGGTCAGTGAAACCTGTCTTGGCCCCACAGACACATACATATATATGCGCGCATGGTCTCATTCACCTCTCAATGCATATACTCCAGCAAATCCATTCAGAAATATAGACGGCATCAAAAGAACCGGCTAAAGGCTGGGAACTCTCATCACACCCTCGCTAAATCCATCCCCCTCCCCACCCCAGCCACCTGTCCTCCCGCTACTCCCTGAAACAGCACCTTCAAGTCACAGCCCCAGTTCAAACCTTTTAAACCCCATCATGTTGCCATATAAAGCAGGTCGTGTGTACAAGACAACTGCAGCTTTCGAACCGGAGACTCAAAACTCTGCGCAGAAACTGAAGCAAATTACAGTGACAAGCGGGGAGTCGGACATGGCCAATTTGAGGGGGGTGGGGGGCAGTGAATGATTTGGGGTACGGTGGGCAAGTTGCCCCGAGTGTAGTCAAGTATTCTAGAACATGATTGGCAGCAGATCGAGTGAGTCTGGGAGGTGGGGCTGGGCAGTGGATGATTACGGACTAAAAACACAAAAATTAAAACAGCTTAAAAACACAGTATCGCCTAGACTCCCCACCCTTCCCAAAGAAAACAACGGAGAGGAGACTTACACCACTTCCTCAATGCCCAAACTTACAATCTAATACCTGGGGGTCAAAACTGAAAGGAAAACAAAAATAAAAGTTTTACTGGAAGAATAGCTGCTAGGAACAGAAAGACAATTTTCACAAGTGATTCCCGGGTGCTATTGTGAGCGACACTCGCTGCCTTAGATCAGGGAAGCTGGCAGAGGTCCTCAATGAGTCTCCCACTGTCCCTTCTGCAGCCCTTCTGTCCCTGGGACCTGATGCTCAAAAATGGTTCTAAGAGGATCGTTGGCGCTGGTGGTGGGGGGGCCCGGGAGAGGGGGAAGGTGGGGTTCTGGAGAGATGGGTGGCGGGGGAGAAGGTTGGGGGGGGGGGGGGGGGGAGGGGAGGACTACAATAAAGTGGACACGTGTGATTAAGAAGCCCCACCCCGTCCCCCCGACTCTCCGCCGTACACAGCCCCCTTCCCTTTCTCCGAGAGCCCTAACGTTAACTTTACAACATTGATTCTGTAGTGGAAGAAAGTGTCTGGCCACTGAACGCCTCGAGGGTCACCAACTCCATTTATTTAAATCGGGTGGATGGTAAAACGCAAGTTACATTGATAGGAAAAGGAGAAAGTGTTCAGAGACTGCAATTGTGGGATAGTGGCCACCAGTACAGTCTCTATCCCTAATTAAAACGCGCAAATGAAAATACTTAAAATCGAGGCCTTTTTTTTTTCCAATGTTGAACTATACACACATATATATATATATTTTTAAAAAAGAGTAAAGAACAGCATAGACATTGACAGGGGGGAAAAAAATCATTTTTCTCTCTTGATACGTTGCCCTCTCTCAGAACAGCTCACCTTGTAATTATATTTTTTTTATTACTGTTTAAAAGACAGTGCAGCTCTGTGGAATTCACCAACCTACAAAAAAAAACTTCATGCATGAAGAAAATGGTGAGGGAGAGATGGAGGAAGGAAGAGATGGAGGAAGGAAGAGATGGACAAAAATCAACAGGACACGAGGAGGAATGAGGAAGCTTGTCAGTGGCTCCTAGCTTATATACACCAATCAGGAGATACAGTAAAGTTTTTTTTAAAAGGTTCTTTTTTTCTTCTTGTTCCCCCCCTCACCCGTTACTTTCCAAGAATATTCTGTTCCCACTCTCTTTGCTTCCCTCCTCACTTCCCCCATCCAGCCAACGCAACACCCCCCCACCCCACACCTCCCTCCCCACCCCTCAGCATTTCATTAAAAGTGTCCCAAGTTTCTTACATCTAATTTAGGACCATTAGGCACTGCCACAATGAGGGATAATCCAGGAACGTTTGAACGACTTGTCTAAAGTTTTCTTTTTTTAAAAAAAAGTCTTCACACTTATTAAAATGAAAATAAAAGGAGAGGTGCGCAAAATTATTGAATTCTGGTAAATAATAAAAACTGTCTCTCGTCTCCCCACCCCGTTTACGTCTGCGCCGACGCTTTTCCATGTTTTTCTAACTTTCCAACTTCCTTTCCGTTACTCTGGTGGCCACCCTCGTCCGGTCTCTTGTTGTGCCTCCGTGCGTACTTGTATTTCTCCACATAAGCTTTCACCAGGTTGGCAACTTTGACTGGGTTGATTTCACCACTCTTGCTGTGGCAGATCTATAAGGAATAGGGGCAAGGGGAGAGAGAGAGAGAGAGGTGATGTGAGTTTGGATTAGAAATAGAAAACACGGGAAAACCTCAACATGTCTGACAGCATCTGTGGAAAGACAGGCAGGGGGGAGAGAGAGAGAGAGCGGGAGAGGGGGAGAGAGAGGGGCAGGGAAAAGCAGAGCGAATGTTTTGGCTTTGGGAGACTCTGAGACTGTCAGTATAAAAGGGGGAAACAACAATTCGTACATCACGCAGATGGGCGACACAGTGGTTAGCACCTCTGCCTCTCAGCTCCACGGACCCGGATTCAATTGTACCTTCGGGTCACTGACTGTGTGGAGTTTGCACATTTCCCTCCGTATCTGTGTGAGTTTCCTGTCACAGTCCAAAGATGTGCATGTTAGGTGGATTGGTCCACTAAATTGCCCCTTAGTGTCTCAAAATGTGTAGGTTAGATGAATTGGCCAAGCTAAATTACCCCTTAGTGTCCAAAGATGTGTAGGTTAGGTGGATGAGCCACGGTAAATTTGTGGGGTTACAGGGATAGGGGATAAGATAGTCGGTGCAAACTCAATGGGTCAAATACCATCTTCTGCACTGTGGGGATTCTATTCTATGAAGGATGCATTCTTGCAAAGTGTTCTGATGCATCAAGACAAAAAGCTTCGACATGTGGTGAAGGTTTGGAATACACTGCCTGGGAGACCGGTGGAGGCAGGATGCTTCACACGCTTTACAAAGTACCAGAATGAACACTTGACACATCATAATATTCAGGGCTACTGGGAAAGTGCTGGTAAATGGGATTTGGTGGGAGTTCAAGTGTTTTTCATATGCCTAGACAGATCCAATGGGCTGAAAGGCTTCTTCTGCACTGGATGAGTCATAGAATCCCTACAGTACAGAAGGCCATTCGGCCCATCGCGCCTGCACTAACAACAATTCCATCCAAGTCCTAGCCCCATAAGTCCACGTATTTACCCTGCTAGGTCCACTGACATTAAGGGGCAATTTAGCACGGCCAATCCATCTAACCTGTGTATGTTTGGACTACAGGAGAAAACCCAAGCAGACATGGGGAGAACCTGCAAACTCCATACAGACAGTCACCCAAGGTCAGAATTGAACCCAGATCCTTGGCACTGTGAGGCAGCGGTGCTAACCACTGTGTCAGTGACCCGGGTTCAATTCCGGCCTTGGATCATTGTCTGTGTGGTGTCCGCACGTTCTCCCCGTCTGCGTGCGTTTCCTCTGAGTGTTCCAGCTTCCTCCCATAGTCCAAAGATGTGCGGCTTAGGTGGATTGGCCATGGAAATTGCCCCTTAGTGTCAGGGGAATTAACAGGGAAAATGAGTGGGGTTACAGGAATAGGGCCTGGGTGGGACTGTGGTCAGTACAAACTCAATAGGTTGATTGGGCTCCTTCTGTAGTAAGGGGATTCTATGATACTGTTCTGTGGTATCTTTGTACAGTAATACTCAGGCTTTGCCCTGACAAATTAATACTTCAATCTTTGTACTTCAAGAGAAAGACAATGCCAAATTTTAGGATTCAGTTGGGGCAGGAGGTCAAATCTCTCGCTATTTTGCACTGATCCACAAAACATTGAACTTGTGAAAGCGGAACAGAGGTTACCTTATGTACAGCTTTGCGAAGAATATCTTTGTAGTCATCCTTGTTGATCTCCTTTCTCTGATAGAAGGGTTTGATGGCCAGTTTCACCTCCTCCACAGCCCGCTCCTGTGTGTGCAGCTTCTTCAAGTACTGTGAGCAAAGGAACAACAGGGTCAGTGTGCACCCTCATTGCGGAACTCCACACTTCCTTTCTCTGCCTCAACTGGGAAACTCTTTCAGGTGTGAGCACAGGTTGTCTATGCACTTGACACCAATAAGATATAGTTTATAGATTTCCACATTCTTTTTGCCCCAGATCCATTTAAGACCAGAAAATACAGGAGTAGAATTAGGCCATTCGCCCCATTGAGTCTGCTCTGCTATTCAATCGCGGCTGGTAAGTTTCTCAACCCCATTCTCTCACTTTTTCCTCGTAAGCTTTGATCCCCTTACCAATCAAGAATCTGTATATCTCTGTCTTAAAGACACTCAGTGACCCGGCCTCCTCCGTGGCAACAAATTCCTCAGATTCACCACACTCTGGCTGGAGAAATTTCTCCTCATCTCGGTTCTAAATGATCTAATAAAACTTCCAGAATACTGGAGGGCCTGGATAGAGTGGAATGGGGAAGATGTTTCCATTAGAGGGAGAGACTGGGATCTGAGGGCACAGCCTCAGAGTAAAGGGACAACCCTTTCGAACCGAGACGAGGAGGAACTTCTTCAGCCAGAGGATGGTGAATCTGTGGAACTTGTTGCCAGAAAGGAGCCAGGTCACTGAGTGTCTTTGAGACAGAGGTAGACAGGTTCTTGATTGGTAAGGGGATCATAGGTTACGGGAAAAAGTCAGGAGAATGGGATTGAGAAATTTATCAGCCATGATGGAATAGTGAGCAGACTCGATGGACTGAGTGGCCTAATTCTGCTCCTATATCATATGGTGAAAGCTCATAAAGGTGGCCACTTTCAGTTTGCTCACACAGCAAAGCCTCTTTTTGCCCCACATCCATTTAAGACCAGAAAATACAAGATTAGAATACAAGCATGAACTGTGCCTTGAGTTGAGGGTGTCTACGAGATGGCATGAGGCACTGACCATCTGGACACCCCCTTCTTTTCGCACACTTGGGTCAACAGAAAAAAGGGATGGGGTTTTTCCCAGAGTGCGACGTACACGAGGGGGCTTACCCTGTCGCTGTCCATATTGCCGTCTGTGCTGGTGGTCCCTTCCACCTTGGCAGGCTCAGTGCTCTCCAGCATGCTGTACAACTTCCCGGAGCTGGTGGCTGGAGGATTGACCGTGGATCCGGACAGCGTGGGGGGTCCTGCAGAGCAGCCCAACATCGACAAGGAGCCCTGGCGGAGAAACTTGGGTGCAGGCTGGCTGGCAGGAAGGTGGGTGGAAAGACTGGTCGGCACTGGTGGTGCAGGGGGCTTAGTCTGACTGAGAATCTGCAGGGTAACAGATCAGTTAGCAAGCACGGCTTTGCATTTTATTGTAGTTCCTTCAACATTAGAAATTATTTTGCAATATCATAACATTCATTAGGCACATTAATCACAGCACAGCAGGCCATTCAGCCCAACCTGTCTGTGCTAGCTTTGATAGAAGTATCCAATTAGCCCCACCCAGCCCTGCTCTTTCCCCATAAGTTTAACATATCATTCCATGAACTAAAATTTCACATTAATTTACTTCAAAATCATGTAACTATATTGCTTTTGGGATGCTCTTTTACGTTATCTATGACTGTGCACATACACAAAGACAGGCACAGAAAGATGCCCCGTGCGCCCACGCAAGGGCCTGAGTGATACATGTCTGTGTGGGGAAGGGTCAACTTCAACTGAGCCGGGCAACACGAGAGCTCAGTGACTATCGCTGTGCTGCGCAGATACATGGATTTGGGCCTGTGTCTGTGGGAGTTTGCGCATTCCCCGCGTGCTTGCGTGGGTTTTCTCCGGGTGCTCCGGTTTCCTCCCACACCCCAAAGATGTGCTCTTAGGCTGACTGGCAAAACAAATTCTCCCTAAATTGTCTCAAATTTAGTTCCAATGCAGATTTCTATAAACGTAGACAGGGATCATGGGTAGAAGTGGGAATATCGAGGTGGTGGCGCGGGCTCGTTGGGCTGAAGGACCTGTTTCCCGTGCTGTTTCGTTTTGTTCCTTGTTTGAAACTAACTGCTATTGGTGATAAACATCAGTTGAGCCATGAGTTGGCATCGGCCACAGTACCTGAGTGATGGCTTGAATCGAATCTTGGGCTTTTGCTCGATTGGCCTCCTCCATCTTGAACAGCAGTGCAGTAACTTGAAGTCAAAACACAAGAGAAATGTTCACAATTATATCCGTAAGGCACCAACACCAGTCTCAGATTAATAACCAGTCCTGATATGTACTCTGTAATATAACTGCACCAGCAAACGTACAGCTGTTTACCAGCTGCATTGTGCCAAGTGCTGGGTTCTGGATACCTTTTCCCTCCCCTAGCCCACGAGTCCCAACATGGGGACGCACTCAGCGAAAGAGCGGACAAAAATTGTCTGGATAAAATCTTGAAGAGAAAAGATGTACAGGTTAAATAGACTGGCCATGCTAAATCACCTCTTAGATGTCCCAAAATGTGTAGATTGGGGGGATTAGCGGGGCAAATGTGAGAGATTATGGGGATAAGATGGGATGTATTTGGAAGAGTATTTTTCATTCATTTGTGGGACATGGGCCAGCACTTATTGCCCACCCCTAGTTGCCCTTGGAGAGCAGCTGAGAGTCAACCACATTGCTGTGGCTCTGGAGTCACATGTAGGCCAGACCTGGTAAGGACGGCAGATTTCTTTCCCTAAATGGCATTCATGAACCAGATGGGTTTTTCCTGACAATGGTTTCATGATCATCAGTAGATTCTTAATTCCAGATTTTCTTTTATTTATTGAATTCAAATTCCACCATCTGCCATGACGGGATTCGAACCCGGGTTCCCCAGAACATGAGCTGAGTTTCTCGATTAATAGTCTAGCGATAACACCACGAGGCCATCACACCCTCACTCAGTGCAGACTCGATGGGACAAATGGCCTCCCTTCTGCACTGTAGGGATTTTAATGAAACCGGATTGTGGAAACAGCAGGGAAAGTTGGACTAACTAGATGATTCTACCAAATAGCCCGCACCTACATGATGGGTTGAATGGCTTCCTGCACCATTTCATTCTATTGTTTTGAAAATGTAAATTTCAAGTGACCAGCTTTGTCTAACATATGTAATCTTTTCAAAAATCCGGATGTTTACTGTTGAACGCTTCAGACGCACTGAGAAAGGTGATTTCCTCTGACCTCAGTCTTGAATTTATGTCACAGAATGATACAGTACAGAAGGCTGCCAACACCCTGTCCTGGTCCCTCCGGGTCGTTGCTATAGTTATTTCTCAGAAGGCTAAGGAAATTTGGCATGTCAGCTATGACTCTCACCAACTTTTACAGATGCCCCACAGAAAGCATTCTTTCTGATTGTAATACAGGTTGGTATGGCTCCTGAACTGCTCAAGGCCACAAGAAACTACAAAAGGATTGTGAATGTAGCCCAATCCATCACGCAAACTAGCTTCCCATCCATCGACTCTGTGTACACTTCCCGCTGCCTCGGTAAAGCAGCCAGCATAATTAAGGACCCCATGCACCCCGGACATTCTCTCTTCCACCTTTTCCCGTCAGGAAAAAGATACAAAAATCTGAGGTCACGTACCAACCGACTCAAGAACAGCTTCTTTCCTGCTGCTGTCAGACTCTTGAATGAACCTACCTTGCATTAAGTTGATTTTTCTCTACATTTTAGCTATGATTGTAACACTACATTCTGCACTCTCTCATTTCCTTCTCTATGAATAGTATGGCATGCTTTGTCTGTGTAGCGCTCAAGAAACAATACTTTCCACTGTGTACTAACAATACATGTACAATAATAAATCAAATCAAACCATATGGCTTATCATCCCACGTTGGCTTGTTGAAAGAGCTATTCCATTGTCTCTCTCACCCCAGAGATAGAATCTTCAAATAGGAAGAGCACTCTTGCAGGTGTTCAATTGAATTGTTTTTGCCCTTCTCCTGTGTGATATTAGGTAACCTGCAAACGTGGGGTAGGCGATAGCCTAGTGGTATTATCACTAGACTATTAATCCAGAAACTCATCTAATGTCCTAAAGACCTGGGCTGGAATCCCACAACGGCAGACGACTGAATTTGAATTCAATAAAAAAAATCTGGAATTAAGAATCTGCTGACGACCATGAAATCCAATTGTTGGAAAAACCCGTCTGGTTCCTTTAGGGAAGGAAAGCTGCTGTTCTCATCTGGTCTGGCCTACATGTGACTCCAGAGGCACAGCAATGTGTTGACTCTTAACTACCCTCAGGCAACTAGCGATGGGCAATAAATGCTGGCCCAGCCAGTAACTCCCAGGAGTGAATAAAAAAGAAGCACCAAGTTAGGCAACAAAGGCCCAGAAGTGTCATGTTATAACCCACTGGCAGAACGAGTTGGACTTGAGAGAATTAAAACTACCCAATTGTGAGGCAACCTAACAACAAGAACCCATTGTAAACTCCGAGCTGGACAAACGTTCAACTAAAGAGATGCTGCTTCTGCCCCAAAGTTTTACTGGAGGAGTCATTCAACACAGGCAACAACACTTGACAGGTGTTGATTTAAGCAGGTACAGGTGCCACACATGTCCAATCTATGGCTTCTTGCTTATGCGCCTACTATCTGAGCCTTTTTACATACGGCTTTCAATGCTTTGTGCCACAATTAAAATCAGATATTCAGTGACAATGTGTGCGCAATAGCCACCAAGCTGATGATGATGGTATTCTCCTCCTCCTCACTGCTAACAGCAACAAAGTGTTAACAGATTGTTCAATGTTCCTGCAATGGCTGTGAATAAAACCAGGCCTCAGTACAATATTCAACTAAATCTTGGCAGGAGGGGCAAACAGGAGTGTTTGGACTGACCTCACTGTTCTTTATTGCATATGGATAAATGTGACAGTGCACCTTTAAGAGATTTTTTTTTAAATCAAGATCTCTGCAGCTCTCTCAGTCAGCGTTTCTCAGCTCATAACCTTAGCTGATGTCATTACAGCATCGGTTTTACTGGAGGTATCCTTTTACTGCTTCTTAAACGGGGATTTATTTAATTTTACTGGGATGTTTATGACTGCACTGTTAGGAGAAAAACTGGTTGGCAGGTCAGGCGATAGGAGCTTTTCATTTGCAGTTTGGAGATGCAAGTTTGAGGTTTAGTTTTAGAAGGGGCATTAAGCTGAAAAAAACTCTTTCTCCCTGGTTTTGGTAATTCTGCTGGTTAGCGGAAAGCAAGCTCTTACCTTTCTGAAGGGTGTTTGGGGCGGGGTAACTGGCTGCTGGTGGGCTGTCTACAGTCCTGGTGTTTTGGGAAGCTGTTCTGACTTCAAACTGTTCCGAGTCTATCCAACTGCAACCTTCATCTGAAGGACTCAAGTCCAGCATCACGTGACCATTAGTCTTTGCTGGGTTAAACTCGTGAAAAGGGTCTTTTGTCTTTGGGAATGGTTTTGATTGGAACAGATTAGACATATTCATTGTACAGGTTGGTTTGTTTCTTGTTCATAATTGATAAAAGTTCTTGTTAATTTTCTTACTATATGCGTTAACTATATTCTTAATTAAACTTAGTTTGATAAAAGCTCCCTAGCAGGTCATTTGAGTCATACATGAAGTGAAATATCTCACGCTCATCCTAACCAAACTCCAGAGGCAAAACTTATGATTCAGGCAGGCTCCATAAAACACTTTGCAGTTTCTGACTTGAACCAGCCTTACTCATCTCTCCCCAGGTATCAGCTATCAGCTTGAGCAGCCCAATGAAATTCTACACGACCCTCTCTACCCAAGGCGTATCACTCGATGGAGGCATTTGCTAGTCACATCTCACCCAAGACTTAAATGACATCTTGAGGGTGAGGATTAAAACTCTGATGATGAAAACATTCACTTTTCTAGTGCTGATTGGATCTTCGGCATGAAATATCAAGTTCAACCAGGAGGATTTATAAACCAATCTTATAAGCACAATATTTCCCAACCATTGTTTAGCTCAGTACTGTGAGACTTATGACAAATGCCTCCTCTCCAAGACCATGTCAAGACGTGACTTACGTGCTAACATTCCTCCGCCGGTCTGGAGGTCCCACGACAACGGTTTGCCCGGCACTCTCGGTTTGTCCCCGTTGACCTTCGAAGTGTCGCTGTGCTCCTGATAGTCCTTCTGTTGTTGCGGAGGGGGTGGGGGAGGGGGCTGGTGCTGTGGGGGCTCCTTTGGTATAAAGGCAGCCTCCAGCGGCTGGGGGGCGCTCTCTGAGATCTGGGAGAGGGGGGACAGCCCCGGCTCCACCACGTCCTTTGCCGGGCTCGGGGGGGCACCCTTGTCATCGGATTTCTCCGAGGAAGACCATGACAGCTCTTCCTTGATCCTGAACGGACTGGAGTCCTTGCTGCTGCTGCCGCTGTCGGTAACTACTTTCTTGAGAGCCACTTTGGGCTTGGCTTCCTTCTTCTTCTTGCCGGAGCCCTTTGCCTTGCCGCCGGCCACTTTGGCTTTCTTGGCGGCTGAGCGGGGCTTGGTCGCCGCCTTTACCTTGGGCACCCGCGACGGGATGGCTTTGTTGTCCGAGCTGTCCACTCGACGCCGGCCCTGCTTCGGGTCGTGGCTCTTGTCCTCGGTCTTCATGAACGGGGATCTGCTCTCCCTGTCACGACTGAACTTCACACCAATCAAACCTCCCCCCTTCCCACGATCGTCCTTCATTGAGGCAGCACAGCTCACCCCATCCCGGATCAGAACTGCCACCTTGGACTGCAGTTTCATTTTCCTTGGCACCTGTTGCTTGCTTTCCTTGGGCAGTGACTTGACTTTTTTATCAGATTGGCCCCCGAGCAAATGCTCCTTCCCTTTCTTCTCGGCCTTCAGGCTGTCCACCCCTGCTGCGCTCTTCGGCCCGTCAGCCAGCTTTTTCCTCCGTTTCTCTTTGCCCGACTTCTCGTCCAGGTGAGCCCTTTTCCTATCCTTAACTTTGACGAGCTTGGAGCCAGGCTCGCCTGCCCGGTGACTTTTCTCGTGGCCGCTTCTCCTCTCGTTCTTGCTCCCCTGGCCCTTCTCGGGAACTCTGCCTTCCTGGTGGTCCCCAGGCTCCACGTCAGAGAAACTGTTCTCAAAACCCAACTCGTCCGAGTCGTACAAGGCTTCCCGGTTTGGAGACAGCACTGCCACCTCCATGGAATCTTCCTGGTCTTCTAAAGACTCGCCGGGATTCACAGTAATGGTTCTGGTAATTGAGCGAGCTTTGATTAAGATATCGTCATCGTTCAGGTCTTGGATCGAAGGGGGAACCACTATTCTGCTGTCCCGCCTTCCTTTCACAGTCTTCTCATGTTTCTTTTCGTTCGCAGAGTTCCTCTCCCTACTCCTGTCCTTCTCTTTCTCGTTCCTTTCTTTCGACCTTCTGGGGGAAGGGCTGAGTGGTCTCTTCTCCCTCTGCGATCGCTCTTTGGATCTTGACCTAGACCTCGAGTGCCTCCGCTGTTTCACTGCCTCCAGCTCCCGATGCTTTTCCTTCTTGCGCCTCTCCTTCCGTGACTTGCTGCTCGAGCGGGAACGGCGGAACGAGCTGCTCTCCTTTGACTGGGGCAGGCGGCTTTTCCACCTTTCGGCAGAAGCTCTTATTGAGCCAATGGCGGAAATGCTGGTGCTGTTGGCTGGTGACCATGATCGAGATCTCCGATGTTCCCTGGAGCGGGTGCGGGACCGGGAGACCTTATGGCGTGATCTGGAACCTGATCTCCTTCGCTCCCAGGATCTGGATCTGGACCTGGACTTTTTGCGATGGATTCGCAGTCTGCTTCTGGACCTGGACCTTTTGTGTTCCCGCGACTGGGACCTGGATCGTTTCCGATCCTTGGACCGAGCCTTTTTGTGCTCCCGCTTGCGTTTTTTCCTGCTGCGGGAGCTGGACTCGGAGTGCGAGCCGGACTGGTTCTTGGACTCTGCGGGTGACCGGGAGTGCTTCGCGTACTTCTCCCTCTGCTGGTTCGACACTTTCCTCCGGGGGTCCGCCTTCTTCCGCCCTCCATCCGTTGGGTTCTCGCCCAGGTCGATCTGCAGTGCCCCCTCATCGGAGTCGGCGTGGAGCGAGATAAAATCGTCTCCTTCAACTCCTCTCAGCCGCTCGAAGATTCTGCCCCGACTGCGGAAGGTCCGGGCTGGACTGAAGTTCTCGTCATCCTGCTGCACAATCTCTCCCTCTTCGATCTCAGAATCTTCGTACTTGTGCGCGTCCTCGGGCCACTTGGAGACATTGACCGTGAAAACAAGGTTGTCTTTCCTCTCCACGGTACGATGGGATTTGTGGTGGTACCTGGAGGCCGAAGCAGACTTGCTCTTGTGCTCAGTCTTCGAATGCAGCCTGGATTCGGATTTGTCCTTCCGAACTGCTTCCGTTCTCGACCGCTGCCTGGACGCAGACTTGGAAACGACGCGACTACTGGTCTTTGCCTTTAGCCGACTTTGGGATTCCAGAGCTTCTGCGGGGGCAGAGACAGTTCTTTCAGAGTTCTTCTGATACCGGGCTGCACTTTGCGAATTGGCGCCCATCTCTTGCTTCCCCGTTTCCGTGGTTCCAGAGGCAGCCTTCCCTTCAAGGGCGGATTCTTTAGATTGCTCACTTTTCCAACGGTCCCCCTCCTGCTGAGCAGACTTTAGCCCCTCGCTCTCGATTTGTACCTTACGGTCGGGACTCTGCATTAAGCCGTAATCGATCCCGGCCGGTGACAACGCCGGCTCCTCCTCTTCCAGCATCGCGTCGGCAGCTGCTTCCCGAGCCAGTTCATTCTGGGAGTGGACGTCTGAGTCAACAGATTCCGTCTCCTGTTGTGAGATGGAGTCGAGTTGGACATCGATCTGCAGCTTAGAATCAGTTTCAAACTCGTTCTCCATCGAGGAGCTTAACCCCTGAGCGAAGCCAGTCTGGGATTCAGCTTCCAAATCTCTGTATTCCGGAGAGCTGTAAAGGTCAGGTTCCATGCTGGATTTGGCCATGTCCGCACAGTCAATCTGCAACTCCACGTCTGACAGCACGCATGCTGCTGATTCAGGTGACCGATCTTCCTCATACTCGGGGCTCATGCAATCCTCCTCCTCCGTCATTCCCGCGTCGCTGACAATTTTCAGCTCACCCTCAGAATCATCGCCCAACGGACTCAAATTGTTGGAGCTGGCAACAGAACCCGTGGGGTCAAAGGGGTCGTACTTCTCCTCCTCCTCAGGCTCTTCCTCCTCCTCCTCCTCAGCCCGGTCCTTCGGTGAGTAGTCGCCGCCGGTGAACTCGCCGTTGATGTTCCCCTCGTCAGTCGGGCTAAACGGGTCGTAGGTGTCGGGTGCCAGTCGAGCGCTGACGCAGCTTATCCGATTTGTCACGTTCTGCTGGCAGGAGACGGAGCTGGACTCGGCTTTCTCGGGGCAAGTTTGAGACACACTGGACGAGCTCGGCTGGTTCCCCGAGTTGGAACATCCGCCTCCGTTCAGCGGTCTTTGCTGACCGTTCGAGATGCCACTGCCATTCCCAAGGACCAGACCCCAGTTGGCTCTGTCTGAAGGACGCAAGCCCTGAGCGTCACCCACCAGACTTCTTAAGGGCGAATCTGCTGACTCTTGTTGACGGGTGTGCGAATTCACAAGCACCCCAAGGGCACTGCCCCTCTGAGACAGACGGCTGTCCAATGGATCCAACTTTCTCTTCATTGCCAAGTCTCTATCCAGGGAGAAAACTGGTGCTTTAGTCCCCGGCTCGCCACCCATCTCTGTCCTTAGATCTGTGCTTCTCGATCTCGAGACCCCCAGTGTATCAGTTTCGTTACCCATGTCCCTCAACAAGCCCTGCCTCAAACAGTCCAAGGATGCTAGTGACAAGAGGTACGGATCCAACAAACTCAATCCATCGCTTGTCTTTTTAACACCATGGGACGCCCCGGATTGGTTTCCATTGTCTCTTATGCTGGACAGGCCATCACTGCATAAGCAATCTCTGTAAGGTGCAGCTTCTCCCAAGATGGTGTGAAAGGGTACCCTCTGTGATGAAGACGGAAGGCCAGCAGACACTGCAAGGAGGAGAAACACAGAAATTGTAATACCAAGTTGTCACTGACTCACGCTGCCACATTTTTGCCCTTTTGTGCAATCTCTTCCTCCTCTAATTCTCTCCGAGGGAGGCCCATTTCTACAACTATATGCCCAGCCCTTTAACCAAGTGACTAGACTTCACACATGAGCCCGAGAAGTGAATGTTAAGCTCTTGGACAGCACTGGAGCCAAGTGTAATTCTATCCTCATCAGATGCTCCTGGATTTCCTCGAGAGCAACCTACCAAACCCAGGAATTTTTGAAGCCAGTTAAAAATTGCTTGACTAAGGTTTGAAACCGAAAGAGAAAATGCTGGAAAAAATCAGCGGGTCTGGCACCGTCTGTAAGGAGAGAAAAGAGCTGCTGTTTTGAGTCCAGATAACCCTCTGTCAAAACTTTGACAAAAGGTCATCTAGACTCTAAACGTCAGCTCTTTTCTCTCCTTACAGATACTGACCAGCTTCCCATCCTTCGACTCAGTCTACAGTTTCCTCTGCCTCGGCAAAACAGCCAGCATAATTAAAGATCCCACACATTCCGGATGTTCTCTCTTCCACCTTCTTTCTTCAGGAATACGTAAGTCTGAATTCACGTACCAACCAACCAAGAACAGCTTCTCCCCTGTTGCTGTCAGACTTTTGAATGGACCTACCTAGCACTAAATTGATCTTTCTCTACATCGTAGCTATGACTGTAACACTACATTCTGCACTCATTTGCTTCTCTATGAATGGTATGCTTTGTCTGTATAGTGTGCAAAAAACAACACTTTTCCTGTGTGATAATACATGTGACAATAATAAATCAAATCAAACTGGCTGCGATTTTCCAACATCTTTTCTTTTGGTTTCAGATTCCAGCATCCACAGTAATTTGCTTTTATTAACTTTATTTATTAACGTCGCAAGTAGGCTTACATTAAGCTGCAATGGAGTTATTGTGAAAATCTCCTAGTTGTCACACACCGGCACCTGTTCGGGTACACTGAGGGAGAATTTAACATGGCCAATGCATCTAACCAGCAAGTCTTTCAGGCTGTGGGAGGAAACTAGAGCACCTGAAGAAAACCCACACAGACACAGGGAGAATGTGCAGACAGCGACCCAAGCCAGGAATTGAACCCAGGTCCCTAGCGCTTTGAGGCAATAACACTAACTATTGTGCCAACGTGTTGCAGTTCACTAAATGTTTACCAGCCACATTCATGGACAGAACCACGTGATGGGTGCAGTACATTTTGCAGATAGTGTCATAGAATCCTGACTGTATAGGAGGAGGCCACTTGACCCATTGAGATTGCACTGACCACAATCCTACTCAGGTTCTATTCCTGTAACCTCATATATTGAATCTCCCTGATACTAGGGTCAATTTAGCATGGCCAATCAACCTAACCTGCACATCTTTGGAGTGCGGGAGGAAACCGGACCACCCGGAAGAAACCCATGCAGACACGAGGAGAACGTGCAAACTCCACACAATAGTGGCCTAGGCTGGAATTAAATCTGGGTCCCTGGCGCTATTAGACAGCAGTGCTGACCACTGTGCCGCCACCGATCTACCACACTGCCGCAATTTAAGAGTGAGGCGAATAACTGGTGGAGGCCATGTCTTTCCAGTTGGTGCGTTCAGGGAGGCAGTGGAGAGGAAGTAAAACAAAGCATTTCCCACCTGACTTCTTATATCTCCAAGCTCGGTCTTTCTTCAGAGTAAACCCCTGGTGACGTACAACGCGGATACCAAGACTAGAGATGCCATCTTCTTGCAGGTCGCTGGCGGCCTCCGTACTTTCTGGCTCCAACCTGCTGCTGGGAGAGACACCAACGCACTGATTAAAGGAACGGAACTCCCTGGACTTCAACTGCAGCTGAACTCAACCACGCAGGAACAAATACCATCAACACAAATCGACCAAATTCATCCACAGCAGAAGAGTTCTTGACCTCGCATCGTGCTGCCCATTGAAAAATGATGCCTATAATTTCCCTAACGATAGAATGGATTGGGCAACCCCCAGGGTATGGACAGAGGTTCAGGGCAGTTATGCAGAGATGGAAGATGGCCATTCAGTCCCTCAACTATATTCTGCTATCCCATTTCATCTGTATTTTAACACCTGACTGAGATTGTGAAAAGCTCACCAACAGACTAATAAAAACTGATTGATCACAGCTTTGACATTTTCAACTGATCCCCAGGATTGACAGCTCTTTGGATGAGGTTGGAAAGATGGGGTGGTGGATTTCTGCAACCCTTTTGCATGAAGAGATGCTTCCTGACGTCACTCCAAAATGCCTGGTTCTGATTTTAAGTTTCTGCCCCTTTGTTCTGGAAACACCCACCAGAGGGAACTTGATGGGCTGAATGACCTAATTCTGCTCCTATATCTTATGAACTTATGTTGTGTGTTCAAATCCTCTGTGGATTCTCCACCTACCACCCACGCCCTCACTATCTCTGTAATCTTTTCCCACCCTACCACTCTCTGAGATAACTCTGACCTCTGGCATGTTCTTAGTTTGGCAGCCATGCTTTAACTTCCTCCATCTTAAGCACTTTGCTTCCCTTCCCTCCTTGAAGATGCATCTTAAACCTACCTCTTCCACCTGTGTGAATATTTCTTTATGTAGTTCCTGTAAACACGTTGGGACATTTTACCATGTTAAAAGGTGCTGTATAATTATGCAATTGCTGCAGCTGTAACTTACTGGGTAGCATGCTCAAAGAGGTTGGGAATTCAACAGCATAGAGCAGCACGGTGGCACAGTGGGTTAGCACTGCTACCTCACAGCGCCAGGGGCTCGGGTTTGATTCCCGGCTTGGGTCACTGTCTACGTAGAGTCTGCGCGTTCTTCATAGTTTCCTCCAAGTGCTCCAGTTTCCTTCCACTGTCCGAAATGCTGACACTAGCAAATAAACTTTAAAGTCCCCAAGTTGGGAAACATCCGCACAAAATCCTAGTCCGATATTGAGAGAGTACGGCACTGTCAGGCATGCCATTTTCACAAGGGACATTAAACTTTAAAGTTTATTTATTAGTCATGAGTAGGCTTACATTGACACTGCAATGAAGTTACTGTGAAAATTTCCTAGTTACCACACTCCAGCGCCTGTTCAGGAACACTGAGGGAGAATTTAGCACATCCAATGCACCGAACCAACAGTTCTTTCAGACTGTGGGAGGAAACCAGAGCACTTGGAGGAAACCCACGCAGACATAGGGAGAAAGTGCAAACTCCAAGCAGACAGCGATCCAAGCCGGGAAGCGAACCCGAGTCCCAGACAGTGTGCGGCAGCAGTACTAACCACTGTGACCTGCTCTCCCAGTTGGGCAACAGGATCCCAAGGATAACGGATACCTGAAGGATAGGGCTGCCTCCTTACTGAAAATTCAAAAAAAGACACAGTCTGGTCATTATCTCATTGCTGTTTGTGGGATCTTGCAGTGTATGAACTCTCTGCTTTCTCTCCCCTTCCATTACAACCATGACAACGCACAAGAAGTGCCTGAGAAGCACTTTGGAACAACTTGAAGTTGTGAAAACAAATGCAAGTTTCTTCTTTAGTTAGTGACCCCAAGATACAGAAAACGCAGGAAAAATTTAACAGGTTTGGCAACATCTGCAGAGAGAAGAATAGAGTTATTGATTGAGTCCCCATGAGTCTTCTTTCGAAGAAGTTTCATATTGCACTCGAAAGATTAACTCCTGTTTTTTTCTTTCCACACATGCTGTTGGAGATTTTTTTCCCCCCAGGATTTTGTTTCGATTTCAGATTTCCAGGGTCCACATCACCTTGCTTTTAATCTAAACCAAAAACAGCACTTACACATGAGTGAAGGAAGGAGGCTGCAGCATGCAACTGAGCAACCAAGAGAGAAAGAAAAGTTATCCTTACAAATAAGATGCCCCAAGATGTGCAATGGGCTCAGGTACTGGATTCAGTCGAGTGCGGAAAGTGGCTCCGTATGTGGATCCGATGTGTTGCAGTGCGCTGGTGAGATGGGACAGTAGGACAGACACCACTTCCTTCTCCTTCAAAGGAACAACAACAATAAAGGGATGGTTAGTCTACAGAACAGGCTCAGACCATGGTAGAATCAGACAGCAATGATTATTCAAACACATTAAATATTAGATCCCAGAACATACACTTTTGGGACCCAATCGATGAATAACTTGAGACATGGTGTACGGGGGAGTGCAGTTTAAGGGGAAACAGGTTTTTATTTATTTATTTGTGGGACATGGGTGTCGCTGGCTGGGCCAGCATTTATTACCTATCCCTAATTGTCCGAGGGCAGTTGAAAGTCACCCATGTTTTGTGGCTCTGGAGTCACGTGTAGGCCAGACCAGATAAGAACAGCAGATTTCCTTCCCTAAAAGGGACATTAGTGATAGGTTTTTCCAAAAATCGTTTCAGGGTCTCGTAGGTTCTTAATTCCAGTTTTTTATTATTATCGAATTCAAATTCCACCATCCATTGTGGTGGGATTCGAACCTGGGTCCCTGGAACATTAGCCGAGTTTTTGGATTAATAGTCTAGTGATAATGCCACTTGGCCGTCACCTCCGTCAGGTGACTTTGGAACTATAGTTCCCCAAATCCGCCCCCCAAGCACTGGAGACTTTTCCTCACCTCATGTTTGTGTCTGTAGATTCATCAATAGAGATTGATCACTATGATCGGTCATCATGGAGTCCCCGTAGCGCAGAAGAGGCCATCAAATCCGCACCAACTCTCTGACAGAGTACCTTACCAAGTACCTCTCTCCTCCTCTATCTCTATAACCCCATGGCTAATCCACCTAACCTACACATTTTGGGACATTAAGGTGTAATTCAGAATAGCCAATCTCCCTAGCCTGCACATCTTTGGACACCAAGGGGCAATTTAGCAAGGACAATCCACCTAAACTACATGTCTTTGGAGTGTGGGAGAAAATTGAAGTACCCGGAGGAAACCCATGCAGACACAGGGAGAACGTGCAAACTCCACACTCACCCAATTCCTGAATCAAACCTGGGATCCTGTGCGACAGCACTGCTAATCACTGAGCCACCAATAACTCCATTACGATTGTACGAAATAATGGGCAGAATGGGTGAAGGTGAAAGAGATGGTCCAACAATCCCTATGTTTCTGGGATGTGACAGTCTGTTCAGAAATCTTACCGGATTCCCATTTCGGGCTGCACTGTGAAGACTGGTCACTGCCACGTCTGGTGAGCTCCTAGTGATGGCATTTGAACCCGCTGGTGTACACGTCTTCCTCCTTCTAATCTGTTTCTGCTTTCTGGAGTCTAGGAAAAGAAGAGTAACAAATGAAATCAAAGTGCGAGTTGGGAAGTCATTCAGCCCATTTTGTCCACGCTGGCTCTTTGCAAAAGCTGCCAGTTAGTTTGCTGCTCTATTGCCACAGCCCGGCAAACTGTTCCTTTTCAGGCAGAAGCGCGACTCTCCTTTAAGTGAACAAAGCCCAATCCATCACACAAACCAGCCTCCCATCCACTAACCCCGTCTACACTTCCTGTTGCCTCAGGAAAAGCAGCCAGCATATATAATGACTCCACGCACTCTGGACATTCTCTCTTCCACCTTCTTCTGTCAGGAAAAAGATGCAAAAATTTGACGTCACGTACCGACCGACTCAAGAACAGCTTTTCCCCTGCTGCCATCAGACTTTTGAATGGGCCCACCTTGTATTAAGTTGATCTTTCTCTACACCCTAGCTATGACTGTAACACCACAATCTGCACACTCTCCTTTCCTTCCTTATGTAAGGTACAGTACAAGAGATATCTCAAATGATTTTCATGCAATTCAATAAAGATTCACATTTGACACACAGAATCCCTACAGTGCAGGAGGAGGTCATTTGGTCCACTGAGTCTGCACTGACAACAAACCCACCCAGGCCCCATCCCACTTAATTACCCTGCAATCTCTCTAACCTATTGCATCCCGGGACACTAAGGGTTAAATGTGGCATGTCCAATTCACTTAACCTGCCCATCTTCGGAGTGTGGAAGGAAACTGGAGCACCCAGAGGCATACTAGGGTAGCACCGTGATTAATACTATTGCCTCACAGCAGGAACGCAGGTTCACTTCCATCCTTAATATTTAAAGTTTATTTATCAGTGTCACAAGTAAGGCTTACATTACCACTGCAATGAGGTACTTTGAAAATCCCCGAGTTGCCACACTTCAGCACCTGTCGGGTACACTAAGGGAGAATTTAGCATGGCCAATGTCATCTAACCAGCATGTCTTTCAGACTGTGGGAGGAAAGCGGAGCACCCAGAGGAAACCCACGCAGACTCTGCAGACAGTGACCCAAATTGGGAATTGAAACGAGGTCCCTGGGACTGTGAGGGAGAGTGCTAACTACTGTGCTGCCACATTGGATCTGCAATGTAAATAGGATGTGTGTTATACTTATAGAACCACAGTTTTGTTCTGTAGTGCAGGCCTAAGTAATGGTGTGTAACCGTGTGTTTGTGTAAATCCAGCACACGTGGACACTGTAAACCTCTGGTGTAGAGATGCCAGTGTTGGACTGGGGTAAGCTCAGTAAGAGGTCTGACAACACCAATTTTAAATCCAACCGATTTATTTGATAATAAACCTGTTAGCTTTTGGCCTTTGTGCCTTCGTCAGGTGAATGAGGTGTTCTGGTCTGCAATAGCACACATATCAGCACAGACAGTTTACAGATTGCTGATTAGAATGCGAATCCTTACACCTAACCTGCTATTCAAGTCTTAAAGTGGCTAACAGTGTGTGTGGACGGAGCACTGAGCACAGGTTAGAGAGATGTGTATTGTCTTCAGACAGCACAGTAAATGAGGTTTTTTGCTAACCCAGGCAAGTCATGGGGGTTACAGATAGTGCGACATGGAGCCAAGATCCCTGTTAAGACCGTCCTCGTGTGCGGAACTTGGCTATCAGTCTCTGCTCAGCGGCTCTGCGCTGTTCCCCCATGACTTGCAGCAGGTGCAAATTGAGATCACAAGAAAGAATTTACACACAATGTGGGCAACAAGTTAAAATTTACAGGTTTCACCAATGCTTCACGAGTGCTAACATTGACCTCAATCGAAAATAAATTATACTTGTTTTGTTATTTCTGTTAAATTTACCTTTGTGTGGTAACTATGTCGGCAGCTGCACACTGCCCTCACTAGAATCATAGAATCCCTTCAGTGCAGAAGGAGACCATTTGGCCCATTAAGTCTGCACTGATTTTCTGAAAGAAGCCCACCCTATCGCTGTAACTCCATGTATTTACCCCACTAATCCCCCTAACCAGCACATCTTGGGACAGTAAAGGGCAATTTAGCATGGCCAATCCATCTACCCAACTCGCTTACAAAGTTTCATAAGTTTAAGATTTAAAGCTAAGATTTATTTATTAATGTCACAAGTAGGCTTACATTAACACTGCAATGAAGTTAATGTGAAAATCCCCCACGCACCACACTCTGGTGCCTGCTTGGGTACACAAAGAGAATTTAGCACAGCCAATGCACCTACCTAACCATCATGTCTTTTGGAACGTGGGAAGAAACTGGAGCACCCAGAAGAAACTCATGCAGAAACAGGGAGAACATGCGAACTCACAGAAGTGACCCAAACTCCGAACTAAATCCAGGTCCCTGGCGTTGTGAAGCAGCAGAGCTAACCCATTGTGGCACTGTGCAGGACCCAAACTTATTCTTGAAGCCTCACTCACTCACACTACAGAAATCTCCCTTTACAGTGGAACAAGAGGCCATTCAGGCCTTCGAGTCTGTTCCACCATTCTAACAGATCCTGTCTAGTCTCTGTATCCATCACTCCATTTCCTTTTGTGTCTTCACGTAACAAAAATCTACTGATACACCATCCACGGCTTTTTGTGTGGGAGACTTTCACCCTTCGTGTGACGCATTTGCTGCTTTTCCACTCTGGACAGCCTCCCTCTAACAAATAAGATCATAATGACCTGCTAAATCCGATCACAGATTGAATTTAGTCGCATTTGTGCTCTGTGGAAACTGAAACATACCTCGCTGACATGTCTTCACACAGTCATTTGGTTCTCGAGTGGCCACGTTCAAACCTCTTAAGTGCTGCAGAGTGTTCTATGAAATAAGTCAAGAGTTTCTGGTTAATGCAGGTTGATGTGACACAGAGTCAGCTCTTTTTGCTGTTGTCCATGGCTGCTGTTGTCTCTGACTCAATAGGTGACAGCCTGCTCTCTGTAACTGCACTCTGCTATCACTCTCACCTCTTTTCCAGCTCCACGTCAGAATATAATAGTTACTTCAAACATGGCTACATTACCATGACTGACAACACAAGATGATGGATTAGTTACTGGGCCAATGTCAGCCGCAGCTCACTGAGTCCCACTCTCGCTCAAGGCCAGAAGGTTGTGGCTTTAATCCCTCTCCAGGGACCTGAGTTCAAAGTCTAGGCTGGCAATTCTGAAGTATGGAGAGTGTGTCTATACTGTGTTGTCTTTCATAGAATCAGAGAACCCCTACTATGCACAAGGAAGCCATTTGGTCCATCCAGCCTATCAATCCCATAACCTCACATAAATGACTTGGAAGAGGGGGTAGGTGGTGTGATCAGCAAATTTGCTGATGACACTAAGAAGATTGGATTGGCGGGTACTGAGGAGCAGTGCCTGGCAATACAACATGACATAGATAGGCTGGTAGATTGGGCAGATAGATGGCAAATGGAATTTAATCCGGATTGCATCAAATGCGAGGTGATGCATTTTGGCCGGAATAATGTAGAGGGGAGTTATAGGATAAAAGGTAAAACTATCCAGAGTATAGAGATGCAGAGAGACCTGGGAGTGCAAGTTCACAAGTCTCTGAAGGTGTCAGTACAGGTGGAGAATGTGGTTAAAAAAAAAGCGTATGGTATGTTAGCCTTCATAGGAAGGGGTATAGAATACAAGAGTAGGAGTCTGATGGTGCAGGTGCATAGAACGTTGGTTAGGCCTCATCTGGAGTACTGCGTCCAGTTCCGGTTGCCGTACTACAGGAAGGACGTAGAGGCCCTGGAGAGAGTGCAGAGGAGATTTACCAGGATGCTGCCTGGTATGGAAGGGCTGTCTTACGAGGAAAGATTGAAAACACTGGGCTTGTTTTCCCTTGAAAGACGTCGGCTGAAAGGGGATCTTTTAGATGTATATAAGATTATGAGGGGTATAGATAGAGTAAATGGTGGTAAGCTTTTTCCACCATTAGAAATGGATAGAACGTGGGGTCACGGGCTCAGGGTGAGGGGGGCTATGTATAAGACGAATATTAGAGGCCAGTTTTTCACACAAAGGGTAGTGGGGGTGTGGAATGCACTGCCGAGTAAGGTGGTGAGAGCAGGCACGCTAGGGTTGTTTAAGGGTCTCTTGGACAGCCACATGAGCGGTCTGCAGATAGAGGGATATAGCAGGACTGTTGAATATCGGGAGGACCAAATAGTAGTAGACTATCTTTTAGTTTTGTCTCGGGAATGTCTTAGTTTTTTTTTAGCATGTTTAATTAAGTCTTATTTGTTTCCGCAGGCAATTCAGTCCACCTTGTTGACCAACAAGGGGCATGCATGCGGCATGTCTTGCGAGAGCTGCTCTTGGAGGTTGCTTCAGGAGTTGCCTAGTGCTTCACGTCATCAGTGTATGCTTAAACTGGACCATCTGATGGGCATCATGACAGCTCAGAGACTATCGCTGTTGCTGTGCTGACACATGGGTTTGGGCCTGTGTCTGTGGGAGTTTGCGCGTTCTCCCCGTGGTTGCGTGGGTTTCCTCTGGGTGCTCCGGTTTCCTCCCACAACCCAAAAATGTGCTCTTAGGCTGATTGGGTAACAAATTGTCCCTATATGGGAATCTTCAACAATAGGCATAGCCTAAAGTCAAGGATATGTCATTAAGACGTTAGGATGGCGGCGTGGGCTCGTTGGGCCGAAGGGCCTGTTTCCCGTGCTGTGTTGCTCTTTGTTCTTTGTACCCTGATAATCCCTGACATTAAGGGGCAATTTAGCCTTCCACCTAACCTGCACATCTTTGGACACTAAGGGGCAGTTTAGAATAGCCAATTCCCCTAACCTGCACATATTTGTACACTAATAGGGCAATTTAACATGTCCAAGTCACCTAATCTGCACATCTTTATAAGAGGAAACTGCAGCACTAGAGGAAACCTGCACAGACACTGGGAGAATGCGCAAACTCCACAGTCACCCAGGTTTGGAATCGAACTCAGTCCCTGGTGCCGTGAGGCAGCTGTGCTAACCACTGTGCCACCAACAGATGAGATTTGAAATAAAGACCCCTTCTGCTCTATCAAGTGGATTTAAAAGACCCTAAGGCACTTTTGATATTCATCCTTCAATTAACACCCAGAACAGATCATGAGGACACTGTCTCACGTGGAAGCGTGCTGTGTGCATACTGGCTGCTGCATTTCCTACATTCCAGTAGCACCTAACTTCAAAAACTACTTCACCAGCTGTGAAGTTCTCAGGGGCATTCTGAGGTTGCGAAAGCTGAAGCAGGCTCCACAAACGTCCTTTAGATAAGTTGTTTTCCTGATGTTAACCGAGTTTAAACATTGTCTGGGACACTGGGATGTACAGCCCCAATGTTCCTTTGAAGTGGTGATATGGGGATCTGAATAGTATAGAATTCTTGGTATGAGGCCCTTCATTTTAGTTTAATCATAATAAGCAGACTAAGTTAAGGTAATTGCAATATGCCATATTATGTGCCTGGAACAATATATGCAAAGGTATTATAAATTGTATGTTCACAAATTAACCAAATATTATAAGCTTGAACTGTATTTTCAACCCTGTATTGTGGGCCTTGGCCAACTATAATAATTTTACCTGGAAATATTAGGTCAGAGAGCACAGTTAATCCTTAGTGACTGTGTCTCTCTCCTGATGCATGCATTTGCAAATAATTTCCTTTTTGTTCTTTAAATATATGCTGTATTTTGCAATCTATGTATTGGTTGAGTGAAGTTCAACAAATGCAGGACACCTCAAGGGAAACACCCTTCAGAAAATATCTTTTACAAGTCTCGATAATCTCACTGAGCTGAGAATGCATTACCAAGTACATATCAGAGATTGAATACCAGGCCTGTGGCTCACTGCAAGTTCTGTGAACTGCTCTACTCAGCCAGCAGGGAAGATCCGTATTGCTGGCTTGCTGCACAATGTTACAATGGCAAGCGTTACCTTGACTTGCTGGGCGCATGGTGAGGCGCTGCAGTTAGCCTGTGTCGAAGTGTTGCACTCTGCCCATTTATTGTGTGGGCTCCCCCGCAGTGGCTGCAGGATCAGCCGTGCATGTTCAGCACCTGCAACACATGGAAACAAAGCCACATTTTAAAATAACATCTAGCAGAAGGGGAAAGCGGCAATGATTATCTTGCGAGGAAGAGGTGAAGGCCTAGTGGTATTATCGCTAGACTATTAATCCAGAAACTCAGTTAATGTTCGGGGGACCCGGACTCGAACCCCGCCACGGCAGATCATAGAATGACAGAATCCCTACAGAGCAGACAGAGGCCATTTGGCCCATCAAGCCTGCACCACAATCCCACTCAGCCCCCAACTCCACTACTCCACATATTTGTCCTGCTGATGCCCCTGATATTAAGAGGCAATTTAGCATAGCAATCCACCTAACCTGCACATCTTCGGACACTAAGGGATAATTTAACATGGCCGATCCACCTAACCTGCACCTCCGTGGACTGTGGGAGGAAACCCACACCAACTCCGCATAGCCACCCAAGGCTGGATTTGAACCTGGGTCCCTGGCGCTGCGAACGAGCAGTGCGAATTACTGTGTCACTGTGCAAAAAAGAAAAGTGGAATTTGAGCTCAATACAAAAAAAATCTGGAATTAAGAATCTACTGATGACCATGAAACCATTATTGATTGTTGGAAAACCCATCTGGTTCACTAATGTCCTTTAGGGAAGGAAATCTGCCGTCCTTACCCAATTTGGCCCACACGTGACTCCAGGGCTACAACAACGTGGCTGACTATCAACTGCCCTCTGAAACGGCCAAGCGAGTCACTCAGTTGTATCAAAGTTTCAAGAAGGCAGCTCCAGACATCTTCTCAATAGCTACTAGGGACGGGCAGTAAATGCCAGCCAGCCAGCAATGCCCATGTCCCACTGAAAAAAAAAGCAACTAATGAAGAGATGGCGCATCTCTCTCTCGTTTCTGTTGAAAACAGGTCAGGGAACAAATGTCTGGTAAATAGGAAAGCAAAAAGTGCTGTGAGCAGTTCTGGCACAGCACCTTCAGGACATATTGTCCTGAAGAGAATCCAGCATAGATTTTCCGGAATGATAGCAGGACTCCCAAGAGTTAAATCACATGAGGAGATTAACACAAACCGGCATTTGGAAGATTAAGGAGGAGATTTGATCAAAGTTTTAAGCTATTAAGGAGAACTGATAGGGTAATTAGAGAGAAATTATTTCCGTTGGTTGAGGAATCTAAGATTAGGGAATAAAAATTCAGATCTTTCAGCAAGGACAATGGACATCAGAAAATTTCTCCCAAAATGACGCCTGATTTTGGGCCAATTGTTAATTTTACATCTGCGATGGATAGATTTCTGTTAATCAAAGGCATTAAAAGATACAGGATAAAGGCAGGTTTTTTTAAATAGTTCATTTGTGGGTCATGGGTGGCACTGGCTAATAAACTAGAGTTTACTATCAAATAAATTGGTTGGACTTAAACCTGGTGTTGTCTGACTTCTTACTGTGTTTACCCCAGTCCAACACCAGCATCTCCACATTGTCGCTGACCATCCCTAGTTGCCCCTTGAGAAGGTGGGGGTGAGCTGCCTTCTTGAATCGCTGCAGTCCATGTGCTGTGGGTTGACCCACAATGCCGTTAGGGAGAGAATTCCACGATTTTGACCCAGCGACAGCGAAGGAATAGAAGATATATTTCCAAGCCAGGATGGTGAGTGGATTGAAGGGGAACTTGCAAATGGTGGTGTTCCCCATATATCTGCTGCCCTTGTCCTTCCAGATGGAAGTGGTTGTGAGTTTGGAAAGTGCTATTTAAGGATCTTTCGTGAATTGCTGCAGTGTATTTTGTAGATAGTAGATACAGCTACCACTGAGCATTGTTGTTGCGGGAGTGGGTGTTTGTGGATGTGGTGCCAATCAAGCAGGGTTGCTTTGTCCTGATGACGTCGACCTTCTTGAGTACTGCTGGAGCTGCACCCATCCAGGCAGGTGGGGAGTATTCCATCACACTCCTAACTTGTGCTTTTGGGATTCGGCCTTGGAGAATCAGGTGGTGAGTTATTCACTGCAGCATTCTAGTCTCTGACCTACTCTTGTAGCCACTGTGCTTATGTGGCGAGTCCAGTTGAGTTTCTGGTCAATGGTAACCCCAAGGATATTGACAGTGGCGGAATTCAGTGATGGCAACACTGATATACGGGGTTAGATTACAGATTATCCACCATCTCACTGGATGGGAGTGGAACAGGCTCGAGGGGCTAAATCTTTCCCAACACTACCTTCATAATCTTAAAGACCTCTTCCTATCATGTTCCAGTTTAATACTGGCAGGCAATGACAGCACATGTTCAAACAATAATTTAATCTTTACTATTTTATAATTATTGCACTACAATTGTCAAACTGTTCTTGAAGATTGCGTAGCCATATCCCAGTAAATACTAGTCAGTATTCAAATAACTAAATAAATATTTTATTTATTCTCAGAGCCTGAGTTCTCTGGTATTTAAAGATTAATCTCAGTAGGGACTGCCCAGTGGCATGACAGCCCATGGTTTGTTAATACATGGCTCCACATGAACTGTGTATTGTCTGTATGCTTTAGCAGAGAGCAACAAAGCTAGAAATCTAACTGTATGCTAGCTCACACAGGCACCTCTCTCCTACAAACACCATTAACAGGTGCCTCCAACAGACATCTCCTCTGTCCTTTCAGTTTTGCTGTATGGTTCAAAGCAGGCAGAAGGAAAGCAGTGAAAGCAAATTACTGCGGATGCTGGAATCTGAAACGGAAAGAGAAAATGCTGGAATATCTCAGCAAGTCTGGCAGTATCTGTAGCAGCTCTGATAAAGGAGCTCTGACAAAGGGTCTTCTGGACTCGAAACATCAGCTCTTTTCTCTCTTTACAGATGCTGCGAGACCGGGCTGGGGTTTTCCAGCATTTTCTCTGAAGGAAAATAATCAATTCACAAGCAAGACTGTTCTTGCCATAGTCAACGTTTCTTAAAAAGTTTTTCAGTGGTCTCAGCAAGGCGAGGGATATTATTGTTATCAAACTAAACACTTTCAGCATACCTAGGTCAGTGAAGCATGGGAGAAGCTCGCACGACCTGCCAAAACCCCAGAGGAACGGCCATTACCATGCAATGTGACAGTTACCCATTTCTCTCACTAGATTACATGAGAACGATAGAATATAGAGCCCTAGGTACAGAAGGAGATCATTTGGCCCATCAGGTCTGCACCTGCTTTTCAAAAGAGCATCTTACTCAGGCCCTATCTCCATAACCCAATATATTTACTCCACTAACCTTCTCTAACTTGAACATCTTCAGACACTAAGGGACAATTTAGCATGACCACCTAACCTGCACATCTTTGGACTGTAGGAGGAAACTGGAGCACCCAAAGAAAACCCACACAAACATGGGAAGAACGCTGGAGAGTTTTCAGACAGTGATCCAAGCCGGGAATCGAACCTGGGTTCCCTGGCGACATGAGGCTGCAGTGCTAACCACTGTGCCACAGTGCGTGGTATTAAAGGATTACAGAACCAAGTTAGGTAGGTGACAATAAGATATATAACAGCCTTGATCAAAATAAATAGCTGAATTGACTTAAGGCCTGAATAGCTTACACTTGATACTAACTCCAGCTTCCACTTCCTGTCGCCATCCATGGAAAATTCCACATAACAATAACCATCTGAACTTAAGACATGTAGGGCGTGATCTTGCCAGCCGTTCATGGCACATTCCGGCTGCAGCAAAGTCGAGTATTTGGTGGCCAGCCAAATCTCCGATCACTGCAGCAGGATGGGAAAATCCCGCCAGCGTGAACTGTGGTAAGATTCCTGCCACAGTATTCCCATCTAGGCAAGTTACCAGGTACTGGTGAAATTGGCAGAAGGACAGAAAATAAAAGAGAAGTTGCTTCTGATACCTCTCTCCCTGTGCGATTCAGTACGTTGATCTAATCCTGATTCATCCCCTGAAGTCTCATTCTGCTGTGGATCCTGGTTTTCATCATCTCCCATAATTCCAGATCAGCAGAGGAACTGCTAAAGAAATGAGACACAGTTGATCAGTAAGGTGTTTGATAACAATAAAGAGTGTTATCAAGTACAAAAGAATGGGATTATTGAGCAGCTCGAGGGTTAGCTAGCATTTCGAATCAGAGAATCCCTACATTGCAGAAGGAGGCCATCTGTCCCATCCTGTCTGCAATGGCTCCCCAAAAGAACATCTCACCCAGCCCTTCCCGTCCACCTTATCCCCATTACTCCATGTACTCGAAAGATGTGCAGGTTAGGTGGATTGCTCATGTTAAATTGGCCCTTAGTGTCAGGGGGATTAACAGGGTAAATACAAGAGATTAGGATAAGGCCTGGGTGAGCTTATTGTTGGTGCATGCTTGATGGCTGAATGGCCTCCTTCTGCACTGTAGGAATTCTATGATTCATTTATAATGGCCAATCCACCTAACCTACACATCATTGCACTGTGGGAGGAAACCGAGAACCCAGAGGAAACCCATGCAGACATGGGGAGAATGTGCAACTCTGCAGACAGTGACCCAAGACCAGAATTGAGCCTGGGTAATTTGGCTGAGAGGCAGCACAGCTAACCATTTTAGGGCAACAAAACTATTGAATAAACACACGTCCCAGAGTTTAATTCTTGTAGCTTGAAAACTACTCGCCAGTTTCAGGCATTTGAAGATTTCATTGTGCATGACCTGGAATTCCCTTCTTAAACACCTCTACTCTCCTCTTCGTTGAGACATTCCTTAAAATCTACCTCTTTGAGCAAGCTTTTGGTGTCCCTCTTTTGCTTCAAGTGCCAAACTTTGATGAATGACTTTTGTGAAGCAATTTGGGATATTAAAGTAGGCAAATTGCTTTTATTACGAAAGGTTTTAAGTTCTCAGATCTCCAAGTCAGAGGATACACCAGATATGTATTGGAAATGTTACATCAAATAATAATAGGAATCCCCATACTTCAAGGGAGAAGACTCTACAACACAATTCCAATGCACCATCAATATCTTGTAACTAAAAAATTATTCTAAAAAAATTTTAATCATGCACTTGTTTGTTCCTTGTGTTGCTCAGAATTGCTTACTGCTACCACTCATTACCATCAACCGTACTTCAAGCCTTTCTCCCCATGTGACTGAATTCAAATCCTGTACCAGTGCTCCTTTTACATAATTCAGACAAGGGAAATTTTTCACACAACTGTCATTGTTTCTCAAAGAAATTCTGCATAGCTTAACCACAGATAAACCACAGAATCCTTAACATGAAGGAGGCCATTCGGCCCATAGGATCTCCCTGACAATCTTACCCAGGCCCTCTCTCCCACTCTACCCCCATAAGCTCACGCACTTAGCACGGCCAATTCCCTAACCTGCACATCTTTGGACACTAAGGGGCAATTTAGCATGGCCAACCCACCTAATCCATACATCTTTTGGACACTAAGGGGCAATTTAGCATGGCCAACCCACCTAACCTGCACACCTTTTGACTGTAGGAGAGAATTGGAGTACCTGGAAGAAACCCACGCAGACTCAGGGACAATGTGCAGACTCCACACAGGCAATCATTCAAGGATGGAATAAAATCCAAGTGCCAGTGTGAGGTAGCAGTGCTAACCACTGTGCCAGCCTGATACGCAGTAATACTTTTTTAGGACACGTACTACTGTACAACTTCATTGCATTGAGACCACAACACCTACTCACTGACACTTCTCAGAAAACAGTATGCAAGGAAAACCCTTTCAGGGGCACTCCTGCTTTTCCACTGCATACACGAAGTACAAAGTTCAAATGCACAAGCTGCCAATACCAATCTACCTTGGTGCTCTGACTTAGGGTTTAACTTCTACTGAGCTCTCTCCAAACCTGTAGAGGAACAAATCTAAACATCATTTGAAAAGACTTGTACCTGCGGAGTGCTTTTCACAACCATCAGGTGTCTCAATGCACTCAACAGCCAATTAAGTACTTTAGATGAGTTGTCACTGAAACATAAAGACAGATGGGATTCAGTACTCCAGGGTGGTACTGAGGGAGCACTGCTTTGTCAGAGGTGCGACTTTTAGATGAGATATTAAACTGACGTCCCTTCTGTTCACTCAAGTGAACGTAAACGATCCCTCGGCACTTTTCCAAGAATAGCAGGATTGGTCTCCGGTGTTCTGTACAATATTTATTTCTCAACAAACACTAAGAGCAATTTAATTGTCGTGTACCTCATGACTATGTGCAAATTGATGTTTTCGTATATTGTAATACTGTGTCCTCTTCGATGGCAGTGGTTAGCACTGCAGCCTCACAGCGCCAGGGACTCGCGTTCAATTCCCAGCTTGGGTCACTGTGTGTGCAGAGTTTGCATGTTCTCCCCGTGTCTGTGTGCGTTTCCTTCCATAGGCTAAAAGGCGTGCTGGTTAGGTGCATTGGCCATGCTAAATTCTCCTTCAATGTCCAGATTGATGGAGTTGCTGATAGTGTTAGGGATTGTCAGAGAATACAACAGAATATATATAGGATATAGATAAATTGAAGATTTGGGCACAGAATTAGTAGATGGGAGCTTAATCCAGATAAATGCGAGGTGATACGTTTGGGAGGTTCAAATTTAGGTGTGAATTATACAGTAAATGGCAGAATCCTTAGGAACATTAATATACGGAGGGTTCTGGGTCTGCAGGTCCACACTTCCCTAAAAGTGACAATTCAGGTGGCCAAGGTGATTAAGAAGGCGTATGACATGCTTGCCTTCAACGGCTGGGGTGTTGAGTACAGGAGTTGGGAAATCATGTTGCAGTCATATAAAACCACAGTTAGGCCATATTTGGAGAATTGTATGCAGTTTTAATCATCACACTATCTGAAGAGGTGGAAGCTTTGAAGAGAGTGCAAAGTAGTTTCACCAGGATGTTGCCTGATATTGAGGGTGCTGGCTGTAAGGAGAGGTTGAATAAACTAGGATTGTTTTCACTGGAAAGGAGGAGGCCGAAGGGAGACCTGATAGAGGTCTACAAAGTTATGAGAGGCTTGGACAAGGCGGATAGTCAAGAGGCTTTTTCCCCAGGGTGGAAGTGTCAATTACAAGGGGGCACAAGTTCAAGGTAAGAGAGGAGATGTTTAAGGGAGGTGTGTGGGGGGGGGGTTTTCAAGCAGAGAGTGGTGATGCCTGGAACATTCTGCCAGAGGAGGGAAGAAGCAGGCACATTAGCAACATTTAAGAAGCAACTGGATGGGTATATGAATAGAGAGGGAATAGAGGGATATGGACTGAGTGAGGGCTGAAGGGCCTGTTCCTGTGCTGTACTTTTTTTTGTTCTTTGTACCTGTACAGTTGCTGGAGCGTGGCAATGAGGGAATTTTCACAGTAATTTCACTGCAGCATTATTTGTGACACTAATAAACTTAAACTGATTAGTCGCAGAACACTTTGAGATGTGTTGAGGAAGAGAAGGATGCTACAGAGACGCACACTTTTTCTTTCCGAGTTGTCTACACTTAGCATCCATTTTGTCTGCTCTGCTGTAACTGGTTAGTTTAGTGACAGCAAAATAAACAATCATCCTTCTATCAAAGGACAGCATTTACTTAATAAGAGCAGAACCTGTAACTTGTGTTCAGTGTGGTTAAACTTTCAGACCTGTGACACCAGTAAGGAAAATCATGAGGCCATGTAGAAAAAACTTGCTGCCTCTTTATTTTACCATTCAACTGCCTCTTAACTGCTTCCACTCCATGGGAAGGCAAATCATAATTTCCTGTTACCAGTCCTCAATTTAACTTTCAGCAATTTGAGCAGATACCCTCCCCAACATGTCACACTTTCATGTTTAGCTCAGAGGTATGTACCGAAAAACCTTTGATAAAAAGCTGAATAACTTATAGATTTATACCTACATAGCCACATTCCCCTGGCCATTCCTCAGAACATCAGCCTCTGAGCTCTGCAGTTTAAAATGCTGTATGTAGGATTGCAGAGGGATTGCTTTGTTGGTGGATTAATCCCAAATCAAAGCACCCAGATCTGCAAACCTGCTCCCACCATCACCTCCAGCCTCTGACTACTTTCCTCGTGTGTCAGTGACCACAGCTCTATTGAAGTACTTGAGGTGTGGCCTGAAAAACAGCTCTCAAACCTGGGCCACCTACACGTCCCTCATACCAAGAAATTGCTGCAGATTTTCAAATCGATACCACAACTTCACCACACGTTAGAAAATACCTTGGCATGTCCTGAGGATGTGCAAGATGCTACATAAATGTGTATAACACACACAAAACACACACACACACACAAGGCAATTTCAGCAGGTCTGACAGCACCTCTGGAGAGAGAATAGAGCCAATGTTTCGAGTCTGGGTGACCCTTTCTCAGAGCTTCATTAATATTAACATAGAAACATCAAAAACAAATGCAGGAGGAGGCCATTCGGCCCTGCTCCGCCATTCATTATGGCTGATCATCAAATTCAATATCCTGATCCCTCCTTCCCCCCATATCCCTTGATCCCTTTAGCCCCAAGAGCTATACCTAACTTCTTCCTGAAATCACACACATTCACTACCCTCTGGGTGAATAAATTTCTCCCCATCTCAGTTCTAAAAGGTTTACCTCTTATCCTCAAACTATGACCTTTAGTTTTGGACTTCCCCCAGCATGGGAACATTCTTTCTGAATCTACTGTGTCTAACCCTGTTAGAATTTTATAAGTTTCAATGAGATCCCCTTTCACTCTTCTAAACTCCAGTGAATATAATCCCAACCAACTTAGTCATTGCTCACACGACAGACCTGCCATCCCAGGAATCAGCCTGGTAATCTTTCTTTGCACTCCTTCTAAAGAAGGGACATCCTTTCTCAGATACGAACATCAAAACTGCACATAATACTTGAAGACAAAAGAGAAAATGCTGGAAAATCTCAGCAGGAGACGCAGAGAGACCTGGGGGTGCAGGTTCACAAGTCTCTGAAGGTGTCAGTACAGGTGGAAAAAGTGATAAAGAAAGCGTATGGTATGTTAGCCTTCATAGGAAGGGGTATAGAATACAAGAGTAGGAGTTTGATGTTGCAAGTGTATAGAACGTTGGTTAGGCCTCACTTGGAGTACTGCGTCCAGTTCTGGTCGCCGTACTACCGGAAGGATGTGGAGTCCCTGGAGAGAGTGCAGAGGAGATTTACCAGGATGCTGCCTGGTATGGAAGGGCTGTCTTATGAGGAAAGGTTGAACGCACTGGGGTTGTTTTCCCTTGAAAGACGTCGGCTGAGAGGGGATCTATTAGAGGTACATAAGATTATGAGGGGTATAGATAGAGTAAATGGTGGTAAGCTTTTTCCACCATTAGATTCGGATAGAACGAGGGGTCACGGCCTTAGGGTGAGGGGGGCTATGTATAAGACTAATATTAGAGGGCATTTTTTCACACAAAGGGTAGTGGGGGTGTGGAATGCACTACCGAGTAAGGTGGTGGGAGCAGGCACGCTAGGGTTGTTTAAGGGTCTCTTGGACAGCCACATGAGCGGTCTGCAGATAGAGGGATATAGGAGGACTGTTTAAATACTTTAATTGTTTCCACAGGCTGTTCGGTCCACCTTGTTGACCAACGAGGTGCATGCATTCGGCAGGTCGTGCGAGGGCTGCTCCTGGATGTTACTTCAGGAGTGGCCTAGTGCTTCATGTCGTTGAGTATGCTTAAACTGACCATCAGATGGGCAACATGACAGCTCAGAGACTATTGCTGTTGCTGTGCAGACACATGGATTTGGGCCTGTGTCTGCGGGAGTTTGCGCGTTCTCCCCGTGGTTGCGTGGGTTTTCTCTGGGTGCTCCGGTTTCCTCCCACATCCCAAAAATGTGCTCTTAGGCTGACTGGGTAACAAATTGTCCCTATATTGGTCTCTATATGTCATTAAGACGTTAGGATGGCGGCGCGGGCTCGTTGGGCCGAAGGGCCTGTTTCCCGTGCTGTGTTGTTCTTTGTTCTAGCATTTGTAAGGACAGAAAAGAGCTGACGTTTTGAGTCCAGGTGACCCTCTGTTAAATTTTTTTTACACAATACTTGAGGTGTGGCCTCACCAACTTCAGTCTTTCACGGACGATACAAGTCCACGAAATGAAGTCCACTAGCGGCTGGGCAGTGAACTGATGAGGTTCGGAAGAAACACATGGACCAGGAGAGTCAACAGTGTTGTCAATACTCGGTTAACGTATTTTAATTGGGATTGCAATTCAGGCATTGCCAACTGGTCTCATTACCAATGTTGTAGCGAATAACTGGAAAGGTTAGTCTGAAAGTCGCATGTATTGTCCCAGTAAGGAAAGGAGCAAAATGGGTTGTGTTCCCCCCCCCCCCACCCCGCCCCCGGTTGGGGTATCACAATGCTGCTTTCACTGCTGGAGTGAGCACCTTCCAAAGGGGCAAGACAAAACAGAAGAAACCTCATAAATAATTATAAATAACTGAATAAAGAATTACAAATATTTATAACACAGAAATAGATGACTTGGCTGAAACCTTTCTGAGACCCTGAGGGATATTGTCAGGGTGGGCATGGAGAGGATATTTCCCTCTGTGGAAGAAGCTGGGGATCGTTCACTGTTTGAAAATAAGGGGTTGGCCATTTAAGACAGAAGCAGGCAGAATTCTTTTCTTCAGGAAGATGTGAATTTTTAGACCTCTCTTTCTCAAAAGATGAAGGAAGTTTAAGTATTGGTATCACAAGTAGGCTTACATTAACATGAAGTTACTGTGAAAATCCCCTAGTCACCACAGTCGGGCACCTGTCTGAACACACTGAGGGAGGATTTAGCACAACCAGTGCACCCTAACCATCTTCCTGAGTGGGAGAAAACCAGAGCACCCAGAAGAAACCCAAGCAGACCTGGGGGAGAAAGTGCAGACTCCACACAGCCATACGGAGCCTTTGAATATTTTTAAACTGAGCTAGGAAGATTCTTGGTAAGCAAGGGGAAAGGTTACTGGGGGGTAGACAGGAATGTGAGGCTGAGGTTATAATTGGATCAGCTATGATCTTAATGAAAGGTGGAGCAGACTCAAGGGGACAAGTGGCCTACAGCCGCTCCTCGTACATATGTTTGAAAGAACATATGCATGCCATTGGACCCCTACTGATCTATATTGATGTTTATGTTCCTCCTAGCTTACTCCAACTCAGCTGATCAGCATTTTTATCCTTCTGTTCCTTTCTCCCTCATACATGTGTCTAACTTCCCCTTAAATGCACCTATGATTCACCTCAAATATTTCCTGTGATAGTTCCACATTCTAAGTTTCTCCAGGTAACAATTTCTTCCCTGTTGCTGTCAGACTTTTGAATGGATCTACCTTGCATTAAGTTGATCTTTCTCCATAGTTTAGCTATGACTGTAACAGTACATTCTGCACTCTCTCTTTTCCTTCTCTATGAACAGTATGTTTTGTCTGTGTAGTGTACAAGAAGCAATACTTTCCACTGCAAGCTAATACATGCGACAATAATAAATTGTAAGTAGTCTCACAACACCAGGTTAAAATCCAACAGGTTTATTTGGAATCACAAGCTTTTGGAACACTGTTCCTTCAACAGATGCACGGAGAGGTAAGTTCACAAACTCAGCACATATAGACACAGACTCAATTACAAGATAATCCAACCATTATCCTGTAATTGAATCTGTGTTAATATATGCTCTGTTTCTGAACCTAATCCCGCATTAGGTTGTGCTACCTAAAGTTGTGCTACCAAATAAACCTGTTGGACTTTAACCTGGTGTTGTCAGACTACTTACTGTGCCAACCCCAGTCCAATGCCACAGTTCCACATCATTAATAATAAATCAAAGCAAAGGAATTTATTAGAGACTCCCTTCACATTTATCTCCTGATTTAGGTGCCCTTGAAAGTGCAGTCAGATCCACCCACAGTCAAGTCTCACCACTTAGTTGCTATCCTCGTACCTCAGTCTGTACACACGTCCACTGCTTTGTCAATCCGTCCATCACGACATTATCAGCTTTCAGCCACATCTTGAGACTTGACTATGTTGGAATAACTCAGGCTTCATATGGCTGAGTAAACACCCCGTGTGCTAGCTGCATCTGCTCACCTACTTACTTCAGCGTGTTTGAGCAGTCTACATGACTCTAGTGGGTGGGGAGGAGAAGGAAAGTATGATCTGTGGGGAACCCACTCCAAGGTATCTGCCAATTCCAGCTGGCATATGGCAGACTCTGCGGTCACATTTGCCTCAGATTTCATCTTGAGGTCAGGAAGTACCTTGGTGCGGTTCACAGAGTGAAGGGGGCACTGGTGGTACCACTCTTCGGCACAGCATAGTGATGCCGACTAACCCAGAACAAATTAGGATCCATTAGTGCAAAAACCCATCAACGTAACTCAAAGTAAACAGTGATATCACCACCATCAGCCAAGACTGAATGGCGCAGCAGACTCGATGGGCTGAATGGCTTAAGTCTGCTCCTATACCTTATGTTCTTCTGACTAATCCAGATCCAGAAGTGTTGGCTCACCATTTAACTATCACATTGGATAATACGGGATTACCCCGTAATACGATGAGGGCTCACCACCAACTTTCATCTTATTTCCTGGTGTTTTACTGATCAATACAGATCAGTTAATTAACCAAGCTTGGGATGCACTACTGCAGGCCTAATTTGGGGAAGGTACAGGAGGAGAATTTTCCAGCTATTTAACAACACTTGCTGGAAGTGTTACTGGGTGAAGGCTGAACAGGAATTCCATATTATCCAATATGATGATTGAATGGTCACCAACACTCCAGATCTGGATTATCCAGAAAACCATAAAATATAGGAGCAGAATTAGGCCATTCGGCCCATCGAGTCTATTCTACCATTCAATCATGGCTGATAAGTTTCTCAAAAACATTTTCCCACTTTTTCCCTATAACCTTTGATCCCTTTACCAAACAAGAACTTATCCTCTGTCTTAGATACACTCAGGGACCTGGCCTCCACAGAGCTCTGAGACAATGAATTCCACAGTTCACCACCCTATGAAATTCCTCCTCATCTCGGTTTCAAAAGGTTGTCTCTGAGGCTGTGCCCTAGTGTCTCTGGCTAATGGAAGCGTCTTCCCCATGTCCACTCTATCCAGGCCTTTCAGTATTCTGTAAGTTTCAATAAGATCCCCTCCTCATCCTTCTAAACTCCATCAAGTACAGAGTCCTGAGACGCTCCTCATACATCAAGCATTTCATTTCAGGAATCATTCTTGTGAACCTCCTCTGGACCCTTTCCAAGGCCAGCAAGTTTCCTTAGATACAGGCCCAAAATTGCTCACAATATTCTAAATGCGGTCTCACTAGGATAAGTAAGCGCAACTGAAGAGTAGACACTGGAGAAAGATATTCGATAGCAGTCAGTACAGAGAGTTTCCAGAGAAGAGAGCACAAATGAAAGGGGTAGGACCAACATCTCACTTTCACCTGCATTGCATGCAACTGAATGCGTGGTTGAGGGATTGGTGTAGGGTGGAGGGATTCAGATTCTTAGACCATTGGGAAGTCTTCAGGAGGGAGGGGCATCTATACAAGAGGGACGGGGAACAGTTGTCTGGGAAGGGCACCCATATTTTAGCTGGGAGGTTAGCTGGAGTGTTTCGGCAGGGTTTAAACTAATATGGAGGGGGGGTGGGGAGATAGAGGGAACTTGGAGTGGGAGAGAGATGGGAGACAGGGTAACTCCGGAGAGTAGGAGGGAAGATCAGAGAGTGCCTGAGGGCCTTCAGTGCATGTGTTTTAATGCGAGGAGTGTGACTGGCAAAACAGATGAACTGAAGGCAATAATGTTCGAGAGGAAGTTAGAAGTGGTGGCGGTGACTGAGACGTGGCTAAAGGAATGGCAGGACTGGCAATTGAATATTCCGGGGTATAAGTGTTTTAGGCATGATAGAGGTGGTTTGAGGAGAGGAGGGGGAGTGGCGTTATTAGTTAAGGATCACAGCATAGCAGTGCAGAAGGAGGGTGGTATGGCTGAGTTAGGAATTGAGTCGCTATGGGTGGAGTTGAGGAATAGGAAGGGAGAGGTTACTATGTTGGGTGTGTACTACAGACCGCCCAACAGTCCGCGTGCCGTGGAAGAAGGGATATGTAAGGAAATTTTAGATAAGTATAGGAAGAATAGGGTAGTTGTAATGGGAGATTTCAATTTCCCTGGGGTAGATTGGAAGGTGCCAAGAGCGGAAGGTGCGGACGGGGAGGAATTTGTACAGTGTGTTTTAGAAGGGTCCTTGGAGCAGTATGTGGATAGCCTGACTAGAGAGGGGGCTATACTGGATCTGGTTCTGGGGAATGAGCCAGGGCAGGTGGTTGACGTTGTAGTAGGAGAGCATGTGTCTAATAGTGACCACAACTCTGTCTGCTTTAGGGTATTAATGGAAAAAGATGAAGCCTGCCCTAAGGGGAGGGTGTTAAACTGGGGGAGGGCTAGATATAGCCAGATTAGGCAGGATCTTAAGGATACCGACTGGGATAAGCTGTTCGAGGGTAGGTCGACGCTGCACATGTGGGAATCTTTCAAGAGAAATCTAAAATTTTTGCAGGATAGACACGTGCCAGTAAGGAGAAAGAATGGGAAGGGTAGGATTAGAGAACCGTGGGTTACTAGAGATATTGAGGACTTGGTCAGGAAGAAGCGGGAGGCGTACGTTAGATCCAGGCAATTAGGGACAGAGGCAGCGCTGGAAAAATATAGAGAGTGTAGACGGGATCTTAAAAGGAGCAGTGCCAGGCAATACAACAGGACATAGATAGGCTGGTAGATTGGGCAGATAGATGGCAAATGGAATTTAATCCGGATAAATGCGAGGTGATGCATTTTGGCTGGAATAATGTAGAGGGGAGTTATAGGATAAAAGGTAAAACTATCCGGAGTATAGAGACACAGAGAGACCTGGGGGTGCAGGTTCACAAGTCTCTGAAGGTGTCAGTACAGGTGGAGAAAGTGATAAAGAGAGCGTATGGTATGTTAGCCTTCATAGGAAGGGGTATAGAATACAAGAGTAGGAGTTGATGTTGCAAGTGTATAGAACGTTGGTTAGGCCTCACTTGGAGTACTGCGTCCAGTTCTGGTCGCCGTACTACCTCAAGGATGTGGAGTCCCTGGAGAGAGCGCAGAGGAGATTTACCAGGATGCTGCCTGGTATGGAAGGGCTGTCTTACGAGGAAAGATTGAACGCACTGGGGTTGTTTTCCCTTGAAAGACGTCGGTTGAGAGGGGATCTATTAGAGGTATATAAGATTATGAGGGTTATAGATAGAGTAAATGGTGGTAAGCTTTTTCCACCATTAGAATCAGATAGAACGAGGGGTCACGGCCTTAGGGTGAGGGGGGCTATGTATAAGACGAATATTAGAGGGCATTTTTTCACACAAAGGGTAGTGGGGGTGTGGAATGCGCTACCGAGTAAGGTGGTGGGAGCAGGCACGCTAGGGTTGTTTTAGGGTCTCTTGGACAGCCACATGAGCGGTCTGCAGATAGAGGGATATAGGAGGACTGTTTAAATACTTTAATTGTTTCCACAGGCTGTTCGGTCCACCTTGTTGACCAACAAGGTGCATGCATTCGGCAGATCGTGCGAGGGCTGCTCCTGGATGTTACTTCAGGAGTGGCCTAGTGCTTCATGTCGTTAGTGTATGCTTAAACTGGACCATCAGATGGGCAACATGACAGCTCAGAGACTATCGCTGTTGCTGTGCAGACACATGGATTTGGGCCTGTGTCTGCGGGAGTTTGCGTGTTCTCCCCATGGTTGCGTGGGTTTTCTCCGGGTGCTCCAGTTTCCTCCCACATCCCAAAAATGTGCTCTTACGCTGATTGGGTAACAAATTGTCCCTATATTGGTCTCTATATGTCATTAAGATGTTAGGATGGTGGCGCGGGCTCGTTGGGCCGAAGGGCCTGTTTCCCGTGCTGTGTTGTTCTTTGTTTGTTCACCCTGACGACACACAATGCTGCACAGTGCTCGACTGAGTGAGTCAGTCATTCCTCAGCACCCCCTGGTTCTCAACTGGAACATCCCAACCCAATCCCTTCCAAATACCACCAGACATTCCAGCCATTCACACCAGCGGGATTCTCCAATCCTGCTGCAGCGATTGAAAATTTTGGCCAAACACCAAATTCTCCATCCTCACCAGAGGCATGAACATCCGGAAAGTTCTGGCGTGTATAAAGTTTATTTATTAGTCACAAGTAAGACTTACATTAACACTGCAATTAAATTACTGTGAGCAATCCCCCTAACCTACACATTTTTGGACTGCGGATGGAAACTGCAGCACTGGAGGAAACCCATAGGGAGAACGTGCAAACTCCACACAGACAATTATCTATGCTGGGAATCGAACCCTGGAGCTGAGAGACAACGTGCCGACCCAGATCTCAGGCAGAAAGCTACAGCAACAGTGAATACGCTGACAATGTAAATGTACTGAAAAGGATTCATGCAAATGATTGTGGGAAAGGATTTTATGCAAACCTGGATGCTTTGAAAAGATTCTCATCAATCTGAGCCGGAAAGAACTTTCAGATCCTATGCATTAAGATCTCAGTTGAGGTACCCTTCACCTTAGTCTGCTGCCTGCAGAAGGGTGAGCAATGGTTAGTCAGTACAGCCACGCTTAAAGACTGACTTTTGAAAAAAGTATAGGCGAGGTGGGGGTGGGCGAGGGACAGGATTGGGGCATGTGTCTGATGCCATGAGCAGTGGAGTGAACTGCCAACACTCACTACCTTGGCTCACACAGGCGTGAATAGCTATTTTAACCAGGTGCTGTCGGACTATCTCCTAAGGCCCAGGAACTTGCAACATCAAGTCAATTCGAAGGGCTGCCAGACTGCTGCACACTAAGTAGCTGGAATCATCTGGCTGGTTGGGTGTCGAACATCACTTGGGTAGGGTGGACATATTCAATTCCATTGCCTGTCAATGAGTTTAGAAACACACACTCAAAAGTCCATACCCAGGAGCATCAAGATTGGGAGGAACAAGACAAAAGATCAGGTAGATCAGAAAAAGGAACCCGATGACTTTAGGTGAAGAGAATTCAGAGGGAGGTAAAAGGACTCCAGGGTTCTGGAAGAATGATGTAGCCAAAGACCAGTCCATTTCAAATTCTAATGACCAGGAAGGAAGCTTCTTTTTCTTATATACAAGCTACTCTTCAAAGATTCCCTCAGTGAGAAAACCAACAGACCTGATCATCTATTGAACTGAAGCAGCCCAGGAACAATCCTCTGCTGAATGTCGAAAGGTAACATTTAATAGTTGTTATGCACACACTGGTCATCTAACCCAAGTGGTCTTTTTATTACAGAGGGGTGAAAACGAGGGGGCTCTGGACTGCATTCCCACACAGGTTACCAACTCCAATGCTGAAACAAATCATAGAATCCCTGGTGCAGGAGGAGATCATGCGGCTCATCAAGTCTGCTCCAACCACAATCCCAACCGGGCCCTATCTCCATAACCCCATGCATTTACCGAGCTATTTCCCCCCCCGACACTAAGGGGCAATTTAACATGGCCAACCCTTAGCACTGTGAGGCAGCAGTGCTAATCACCGTGCCAATGCATCACCCATTTATGACTCATTGGCAGACTGCTTTGTGAATTTAACGAGAATGGGTGTTTGGAAAGGGCTATCCAAGCAATGGACAAAACCTAAATCAAAGTATCAACAATGGTTAGTTTCAACATTTTGAGACAGATGTAAATTACTGGGAAGGAAGAATTAAACTTCTGTAGGAAAAAAACAGAAGGCTTGTATTTCTATAGCACCTTTGATGAACTCAGGACATCGCAAAGTGCTCCACAAAGAAGTACTTAAGTGCAGCACAGTGGTTAGCCCTGTTGCTTCATAGCGCCAAGGAACTGGGTTTGATTCCTGACCTTGGGTCACTGTCTGTACGGAGCCTGCACTTTCTCCCCGTGTCTGCGTGGGTTTCCTCCAGTTTCCACCCACCACCTGAAAGACGTGTGGGTTAGGGTGGATTGGTCATGCTAAATTCTCCCTCAGCATACCCGAACAGGTGCCGGAGTGTGGCAATTAGGGGATTTTCACAGTAACTTCATTGCAGTGCTAATGTAAGACTACTTGTGATACTAATAAATAAAACTTAATGTTGATGTTTGTAATGTAGAAAATGTCACCTCACATCAGTAATGGGGGTAGGGGAGGCAAGTTCGACATGTCATTCAGGTTACATGCCCTGGAAAAACCAGTCATTGCCTGGTTAAAAGCTTGGCTTCGACGGCTGCATATAATCAGCCACTCGTTGGTGAGTTTATTCCATTTTCAGCCAGGCATCTCATCAGCAAGACTCAGGGCAGAGGTTTCTCCTCTCTCACAAGCCAGCCTAATGAGGTAGGACAGATTTCTATCCCTGAACAGGCGAATGGGAAGAGGCCATTCAACCCTTGGAATGTGTCCTGCCATTCAATGAGATCAAGGCTGATCCGTGCCCTAACCTGTCGCTGTTCCATATAATTTTGGATAACAAGAACACAAGAACTAGAAGCAGGAGTAGGATATCTGGCTCCTCAAGCCTACTTTGCCATTCAATAAGACCATCTTTTCGCTGACTCAGCTCCACTTACCAGCCCACTCACCATAACCCTTAATTTCTTTCCTGTTCAAAAATCTATCTTTGCCATAACAACATTCAATGAGGTAGCTTCGATTGCTTCACTGGGCACACAATTCTGAGTGTGAAAAACTTCCTCCTTAACTCAGTCCTAAATCTGCTCCCATTTCTGAGGCTATGCCCCCTACTTTTAATTTCACCTGCCAGTGGAAACAATCTCCCTGCTTCTACCTTATCTATCCCTTCATAATTTTATATTTTTCTGTAAGATCCCTCCTCATTCTTCTGAATTCCAATGAGTATAGCCCCAATCTACTCAGTTTCTCCTCATGAGCCAACCCTTTCAACTTCGGAATCAACTTAGTGAATCTCCTCTGTGCCCTCTCCAGTGCCAGTATATCCTAAGTAAGGAGACCAGAACTGTACACGGTGTAAACTCACCAGCGCCTTATACAGTGCAACATAATGTCACTGTTTTTAAACTCCAGCCTCCTAACAATGAAGAACAAAATTCCATTTGCCTTCTTAATTACCTGCTGCACCTGCAAACCAACTTTTTGCGATTTAAACACAAGGACACCCAGGTTCCTCCGCACAGCAGCATGCTGCAATTTTTTTTACTATTTAAATAATAGTCCATTTTGTTGTAATTCTTACCAAAATGGATGACCTCACATTTACCAACATTGTACTCTGCACACTTTGCTCTGCCACTCATCTCACTGTCACCTGTGAATTTTTACCACTGATCTCACACAAATCGTGCTCCATGGAAAAGCATCCCAAACTTCGAATACGCTGTGTGTGCACAAGTGTCCGCACTTTATGCCTGAAATCCTAAAATTATTACTGCCACATCTATGTAGCACCATGGTAAATTCACCAACCATCAGAAATAGATTCTCTCTGTTTACTCTGAAATTCCTCTTACTATTTTAAATATTAAAATCATTGAATTGCTACAGTGCAAAAGGAAGCCATTTGGCCCATTGAGTCTGCACAGACTGTCCAACAGAGCATCTTACCCAGGATCTATCCCCACACCTCCACATATTTACCCCACTAATCCTCCTAACCCACACATCTTGATACACTAAGGGACAATTTAGCATGGCCAATCAACCTAATCCACATGGCTTTGGATTGTGGGAGGAAACGGGAGCACCTGGAGGAAGCCCACACAGGCACGGGGAAAATGTGCAAACTCCACAGAGTCGCCAAAGGCTGGAATTGAATCCGAGTCCTTGGTGCTGTGAGGCAGCAATGTTAACCACCATGCCTCCCTAAGTAATGTTTTTAATAACATTAAACCACAAGGTAAAATAGTATTATAAAAACCTTTCATACTAATATTTTTCTCTACATATTACCAGATTCATTGATTTCAATTTCACAAATTTGCCAGGATGGAATCAGAACTCAGTTTTTGAGGTGGCTTGTCTGGTGTCACAACCGTTACAGCAATGTTAGACACATGTACACTTTCCAATCACTACCCAGTGATAGTGATGAGATTGGGCTAGTCTTGTGATATTTATGGTGTAGCTTCACACTTGGAAGAATACCTATAGCTAACTGAAGGAAGCAGTGAAAGAGGTGCAGCTGATCTGCAAGATGGAGAAAGAACATCCCCACTGTTAACTCAGTGGTCTGCACGGTAGTATGGTGGTCAGCACTGTTCCCTCACAGCGCCAGGGACCCGGGTTCAACTCCTGGCTTGGGTCGCTGTCTGCGTGGAGCTTGCACATTCTCCCTGTGTCTGCATGGGTTTCCTCCGGATACTCTTTTTTTTCCCCCCACATTCTGGGAGGCGTGCTGGTTAGGATGCATTGACCCAAGTAGGCACTGGAGTGTGGCGACTAGGGGACTTTCACAGTAGCTTCATTGCAGTGTTAATGTAAGCCTTACTTGTGACTAATAAATAAATTTTAATAATACCACAGCTTAATCTATGGACAGCAAGGCGGGAGAGAGTGCAGATATAATATAACCGCTATGTGCAAAAGGAGTCAAATATGGGCCTGCAATAATCAAGTGCCTAGTGTGTAGGGGACTTGTAATAAATTGTCATCTGCCTTTCTTTAAATCGCTTTCTCTTTAATGACAATGTCTGGAAGTCCAGTTCACTGGCATTTCATCTATGGGTCCCGAGTTCCAATTTAGTCCAGACCAACACCATGACAAAACAATAACTGTGAAAATACTTAAAATGAGTTTTGGACAGTTTAAAATCAGACATGCCACTTCAGCACAATGTTACCTGCCGAATGGTCCTATCACTTAATAAGACTGTAGCAAAGTTGCAAAAAGAAATGCTGCATGGTAAAGAATAGTCCTGTTGAGTTTTTAAATCGGGGAACTTTGTTGAGGCAAAGAAGAATTGATTTGTAACTAACTGCACTGGGCACACGTGATGCTAAATCTGGATGACTGAAATAGAAAAATGTTCCATTGCCCTGGCCTCTGACATTCAGCAGAAAATGCACAAAAAGGTATCACAATTGGAAATAGTATAAAATTGCACATTAGATTGTCGCGAGTATTAGAGGTTCTTTCTCCCAGGTGCTTTTCAAACTGAGACACAAAGTTCCTGTCAAAATATCCCAGCCATTCACATATATTCTTCAATACTTTTGACACATTTGTGACTTGGGACATCTTTTAATTCACAGGTTTCGAAAGAAACATGGCAATGATTTTTATTTTCAAAAGCGCGCACCTTGCTTGGCATTGTTCCACAGAAAAAGGTTAAGTTGACAATTCTTCAGTGAGCGTGATGGATACTGGGGCAGAACGGGGGCGAGTTGGGTGGGGGTTCACATTTGAGTCACCGCGCTCAGTAACAGCAGAACGCCACCTCAAACCACTGGGTAAGAGTTGTGAACATAGCCAAGTCCATCATGCAAACCAGCCTCCCATCCATCAATTCCATCCGCACTTCCCACTGCTTCTGCAAAGCAGCCAGCATAATCAAGGACCCACACACCCCAGATATTCAGTCTTAAGTCTTCTTCCATTGAATAAAGGATGTAAAAGTCTGAAATCATATACCAACCAATCAAAAGCATTAGAGTGAGGAGAGTTTTAATGTTCACTCTAAGAGGGGTGGAGAGAAAAACAATGCACATTTTTCCAAAATTGATTTCAGCTCCCAGGTCAACCATTGAGGAGGAAGAGTACCATGTATCAACTGACTCAAGAACAGCATCTTCCCTGCTGCTGCTGTCAGATTTTTGAATGGACCTACCTTATATTAAGTTGATCTTTTTCTACACTCTAGATGTGACTGTAACACTACATTCTGCACTCATTTTCTTCTCCCTATGTACTCTATAAACAGCTTATTTTTGTCTGTATAGCGCGAGAAACAATACTTTTCACTGTATCCCAATACATGTGACAATAATAAAGCTAATCAAGTGAAATCAAAAACACAGAAAATACACACACAGACACACACATTACAAAGGTCGTGAACGTAGCATAGTCCATCATATAAACCAACCTCCCATCAACTGACACTGTCTAAACTTCCCACTGCTTCGGGAAAAGCAGCCAGCATAATTAAGGATCCCACGCACCCTGGACATTCTCTCTTCCACCTTCTTCCATCAGGAAAAAAATACAAAAATCTGAGGTTATGTACCAACTGACTCAAGAACAGCTTCTTCCTGCTGCCATCAGACTTTTGAATGAGCCTATCCTATATTAAGTTGATCTTTCTCTACACCCCAGTTGTGACTGCACCATGACATTTTGCAACTCTCTCCTTTCCTTCTCCATGATCAGTATGCTTTGTCTGTATAGCATGCAAGAAACAATACTTTCCACTGTATGCCAATATATGTGACAATAATAAGTTAATCCAAATCAAACCAATTTCCCATCTATTGACACTGTCTACACTTCCCACTGCCTTGGTACGTTCTGCGCTCCCTCCTTTCCTTCTCTATGAACAGTATGTATAGCACACAAAAAAAAATACTTTTCACTGTGTGCTTATAAGTGACACTAATAAATAAAATCAAACCAACCCCCCCCCCCCCATTCATTAGCACTATCTACACTTCCCACTGCCTTGGTACATTCTGCACTCTCTCCTTTCTACCCTATGAACAGTATGTATAGCACACAAAAAAACAATACTTTTCACTGTGTGCTTACAAGTGACAATAATAAATAAAATCAAATCAACCCCGCCCATCCATTGACACTATCTACACTTCCCACTGCCTTGGTACATTCTGCACTCTCTCCTTTCTACCCTATGTACAGAGCGTATAGCACGCAAGAAAAAAATACTTTTCACTGTATGCCAATACAAGTGACAATAATAAATAAAATCAAAAGCATTACAGTGAGAGTCTTCATAATCCTTCTAAAAAGGGGGTAGGGGGTAAAATAAATGCACATTTTGGCAAAGTTGGGTCTCAATGCTTGCAACTCTCAGATCCAACTAGTGGGGAGCAAAAGAGGGAGAAAATTAGCAGCAGTAGCCCCCATGGTTTAAAGTCCCCTCAGTTGCTGTGAGCTGTGATAGCCTAGTTCTCCTACCTGAAGATGCCCAAAGATGTCCTGGTGCTCTGCCCCCACTGAGATTAATATATTCCCAATCCACTGCAGTCAAAACCCCTCCATCTCCCAAAACCGCCCATTAAAACCCAGGTATCCTGGCCCATTTGCACACAAGTAGGTTTAATATTACCTTACATGTGAATTTCAGGCCTTATTTCCTGCGCCAGTCGCTCTCAGGGGTTTTTTGCCTCTTGCAAACACACAGCTGAACAATGGAGCAGCCACCATCTTACCACAATGCACTGGCGGCTCCCCCTCCCCCTCCCGGGGAGGCAGCGCGCAGGCGCGGGCGCCGCCAGGCACGCCGGGAGTTGTAGTCCAGGCTGCCGCCGGTGGAGGGCGCCGCGCCCGGCAGCTGGACTACAACTCCCGGCGGGCACCGCGCACCCATGGCTGGCGGAGTCGCCGGGGCCGCAGGGGACGGGGGGGGGGGGGCGCGGAGGAGACGGCAGGAAGGAAGCGGCGGAAGGCCGAAGGGGGGGAGCGGAGATTGACGGAAATACCCGAGCGCTGACGAAATCAACCGAAGGCGCGAGGGAAGGGGGCGGGGCCAGCTGGCCGGAATTCGGCGGAAAGTCACGAAACCCCTTAAAGTGAAAGGCACCACCATTCTGATGCTGATTTGATTTGATTTATTATTGTCATATGTATTGTGATACAGTGAGAAGCATTGGGTTTCATTTATTATTGTCACATTTATTGGGATACAGTGAACAGTGTTGGTTTTAATTTATTATTGTCACATGTATTGGGATACAGTGAAAAGTATTGGGTTTGCTTTGTTATTGTCACATGTATTGGGATGCAGTAAAAAATATTGGGTTTGATTTATTATTGTCACATGTATTGTGATACAGTGAAAAGTATTGGGTTTGATTTATTATTGTCGCATGTATTGTGATACAGTAAAAAATATTGGGTTTGATTTATTATTGTCACTTAGGTTGGGATACAGTGAAAAATACTGCGTTTGATTTATTGGGATACAGTGAAAATTACTGGGTTTGGTTTATTATTGTCATATGCATTGTGATACAGTGAAAAGTATTGAATTTGTTTATTGGGATACAGTGAAAAGTATTGTTTCTTGCATGCTATACAAAGCATACAGTTCATAGAGTACAGGGGAAGGAAAGGAGAGCGTGCAGAATATAGTGTTGCAGTTACAGATAGGGTATAATGAAAGATTAACTTCATATATTTGATTTGATTTACTATTGTCACATGTTTTGGGATAATGTTAAAAGTATTCTCTCTTGAGCTATACAAAGCATACCATTCATAGAGCGCATAGAGGAGAAGATTTAAGTTTATTTCTGTTTGAAAACACTGAAGAGAATTTAACGTAGTCTATGCATCTAACTAGCATGTCTTTCGGACTGTGGAAGGCAACCAGAGCACCCGAAGGAAACCCACGTAGACACGGGGAGGATGTGAAGACTCTACAACAGTCAGTGACCAAGGTCCTATACAATTGTGTTTCTCTGCCTGACCTGCTGAGTATTCTCTGTTTTTCCTTTCAGATTTCTAGTGTCTACAGTATTTTGCTTTTGTGACAAATTGTCAGGGGGATTAGCAAGGTAAATGTGTCAGATTTCAGGAATAGAGCCTGGGTGGGATTGTCGTTGATACAGACTTGATGGGCTGAATGTCTTCCTTCTGTCATTCAAAACAATCTTGGGATGGAGTCCAGGCATATAAATCATTCCAGCTTCACGTCTTAAAATTCCAAGACACAGGCAAACACGGAATGTTTTCCTCTGTATCCAGATGATTGGATGAAGGGACAAAAGTTATGTTTCAGTGATACAAACTCCAGTTTGATTATACCAGACTCATAGAATCCCTACACTGCAGAGGAGGCTATCCGGCCCATTGAGTCTGCTCTGCACTGATCACAATCCCACGCAGGCCCTATTCCTGTAATCCCACATATTTACACTGCTAATCCCTCTAACCTACACATCCCAGGAATACTAAAGGAGTAATTTAGCATGGCTAGTACACCTAACATGCACATCTTTGTATTGTGGAAGGAAACTGGAGTACTTGGAGGAAACTCATGCAGACACGAGGACAACGCGCAGACTCCACACAGACAGTGACCCAAGCCGGGAATCGAACCTGAGTCCCTGGCGCCATGAAGCAGCAGTGCTCACCACTGTGCCACCATGCCGCCCAGTGCTCACTCTGAGCAGTTCTGGACGTTGCATTTTAGGAAGGAAGAGGATATGCAGTGTGGATTTGCTAGAATGAGCACTTACTAACAGGGGGTTTGACTTTAAGAACCGTGGGATTATGCTGCAACTGTACAGGATCTTGGTGAGACCACATTTGGAATATTGTGTTCAGTTCTGGTCACTTCACTATAAGAAGGATATGGAAGCATTGAAGAGAGTGCAGTGGAGATTTACTAGGATGCTACCTGGTTTGGAGAGTAGGTCTTACGAGGAAAGGTTGAGGGAGCTGGGGCTTTTCCTTTTAGAGCGGAGAAGGATGAGAGGTGACTTAATAGAGGTTTATAAGATGATGAGGGGAATTGATAGAGTCGATGTGCAGACACTATTTCCTCAGGTGGATATTGCTGTTACTATGGGGCATAACTATAAGGTTCATGGTGGGAGATATAAGAGGGATGTCCGAGATAAATTCATTACTCAGAAAGTGATTGGGGGTGAGGAATACACTGCCTGCTGTGATAGTGGAGTCAGACACTTTAGGAACTTTCAAGTGGTTATTGGATAGGCACATTTTATTTCTTAATCTGAGATTGAAAACTTTTTATCCGCATAACAAATGTAGGGTATACTGAATATATGGAGTTAGAAAAAGTTTAAAAGTTTATTTGTTAGTGTCACAAGTAAGGCTTATGTTACCATTGCAATGAAGTTACTGTGAAAATCCCCTAGTCGCCACACTCCGGCACTTCTTCAGGTACACTGAGGGAGAATTTATCACGGCCCATATACCCTAACAAGCATGTCTTTCAGAATGTGGGAGGAAACCAGAGCACCCGGAGAAAACCCCACGCAGACATGGGGGAGAACATGCAGACTCTGCTCAGACAGTGACCCAAGCCGGGAATCGAGCACAGCGCCCCTGGCGCTGTGGGGCAGTGGTGCTAACCACTGTGCCACCATGCCGTCTCCCCCAACACAGATCAAGAATGATCTCATTGAAAGGCAGAACAAGCTGAGGGGCTGAATAGCCTCATCCTACTCCTGTTGCTCTTTTCCTTGATATAAGTAAGTGTGTACATATCTCCCATCGTGGCATAAATGGGCCAATTGTAAGGGAAAATGTCCCTTTTTAGATATATTATTATGCACTAACTAAGGTAGGAAATCCTATTAGAGATACACTTATTTACAAATTGTTCTTGTCTGTGGGTGTTATAGATGTTGCCTGGGGGTTCATGGCATCCAGGAGTGTAATTCCTTGTTGTTCTTGCAGATGGCGCCATATGCAGTGGTGCCCATTACCACCCCCATTAGGCCTCAAATGGTACTGCAAGGACAGAAGTCACAACAGAGAGTGGATTTAACTCCCAAAAGTGTCCCTGCAGTCTGAGTCCATCCCCCTCTGGGCTAATGTCTCACTCGTCGAAATGTTAATCGCTCCACCTTGGGTTGTCAAGTCCCCAGATGCTGCAATTCCCTCCCTAACATTCTCGGTTTCCTTCTCTCTGTCTGCTATAACATGCTCCTTAAGACACATCCCTTTGACCAAATGTCCTTGTCTGTTTTTTTGTAACCTGGTGTCAAGTTTCATCTGAATCTGGAGCCTGTGAAATGCTTTGGGTCATGACGGTGCTGCATAAATGCAAGTTGTTGTTGTGTACCATACAGCGTTGATTTGATTTATTATTGTCACATGTATTAACATACAGTGAAAAGTACTGTTTCTAGTCACCACACTCCGGCACCTATTCGGATACACTATGGGAGAATTTAGCACAGCCAATGCACCATAATCAGCACGTCTTTCGGACTGTGGGAGGAAGCCAGAGGAAACCCATGCAGACACGGGGAGAATGTGCAGATTCCGCAAAGACAGTGATCCAAGCCAGTAATCGAACGCAGGTCACTGACACTACGAGATAGCACAGCTAACCACTGTGCCACCACAGCCCACATGTAGTTCAACTGAGTTCTGAGTGCGGCCCCCATAAGACATTTTGTTGACCGTTGCCCCAGGTACATTTCGCCGATTTCCATTCCTGTAGCTTTTTTCCTACTGGTGTACTGAAGTTACTTGCATGCAAAGACTTGGAGAAAGCATAGGCTGGATGTGGTCTGCATTCAGAAAGGGTCTGGTGGATTGAAGTGCATTTGTTTCAATGTGAGAAGTGTAACAGATAAAGCAGATGAACTTAGAGCTTGGATTAGTATGTGGAACTATGATGTTGTTGCCATTACAGAGACTTGGTTAAGGGAAGGACAGGATTGGCAGCTTAACATTCCAGGATACAGATGTTTCAAGTGGGTTAGAGGGGGGTGTAAAAGGGGTGGGCGAGTTACGCTACTGGTTAAGAAGAATATCACAGCTGTACTGGGGGACAACACCTCAAAGGCTCATATAGCAGGGTAATAGGGTAGAGCTCAGGAATAGGAAGGATGTAACCACAGTGTTGAGGGTTTTCTATAGGCCACCTAACTGCCAGCGGGAGATAGAGGAACTGATATGTAGGCAGATTTTGTCAAGGTATCAAAGTATTGGGTTGTTGTGGTGGAAGATTTTAACTTCCCCTATATCGACTGGGACTCATTTAGTGTTTGGGCATGGATGGGGCAGAGTTTGTAAGGAGCATCGAGGAGGGCTTCTTGAAACAGTATGTAGATAGTCCAACTGGGGAAGGGGCCATACTGGACCTGGTACGGGGGAATGAGCCTGGCCGAGCCTGATGTTTCAGTAGGGGAGCAGTTTGGGAACAGTGACCACAATTCAGTAAGCTTTAAGGTATTGATGGATAAAGATAAGTGTCATTCTCAAATGAAGGTGCTAAATTGGGGGAAGGCTAATTACAATAATATTAGACAAGAACTGAAGAGTGTAGATTGGGGGCAGATTTTGAGATAATCAACATCTGGCCTGTGGGAGGCTTTCAAGTATAAATTGATAGGGATTCAATACCAGCACATTCCTGTAAGGTTTTGGATAACAAGAGATATTGTAAACCTGGTCAAAGAGAAAAAGGAAACATTTGTCAAAGCTAGGAGATTGGGAACATACGAAGCAAGTGTGGAAAACAAGGAAAGTAGAAAGAAACTTAAGCAAGGAATAAGGAGGGCTAAAAGGGGTCACAAAAAGCCATTGGCCAGCAGGATTAAGGAAAAGCTCAAGTTTTTTATACAAATATAAAAGCAAGAGGGTAGCCAGGAAGAGGGTTGTCCCACTCAAGAACAGGGGAGGGAATCTATGCATGGAGCAAAAGGAAATGGGCCAGGTTCTAAATGAATACTTTGTGTCAGTATTATCCAAAGAGATGGACTTGGTGGATGATAAGTCTGGGAAACGATGTGTAGATAGTTTGAGTCATGTTTAGATCGAAAAGGTGGTTTTGAAGTTCTTGAGAGACATTAAGGTAGACCAGTCCACAGGACCTGATGGTTTATACCCCAGAATACTGAGAAAGGCAAGGGAGGAAATTGCTGGGACCTTGAGAGAAATCTTTGTATCCTCACGGGTTACTGGGGAGATCCTAGAGGATTAGAGAATAGCCAATGTTGTTCCTTTTTTTAAGAAGGGTAGCAAGGATAATCCAGATAATTACAGGCCAGTGAGCCTTACAACAGTGGTAAGGAAATTATTGGAGAGGATTTTTCGAGACAGGATTTACTCCCACTTGGAAATAAGTAGATATGTGATGAGAGGCAACATGGCTTTGTGAGGGGAAGGTTGAATCTCATGAACTTGATTGAGTTTTTTGAGGAAGTTGCGAAGATGATTGATGAGTGTTGGGCAGTAGATGTTGTCTACATGGACTTTGACAAGGTCCCACTTGGCAGACTGTATAGAAGATGAAGTCGGACGGGATTAGAGGTGAGCTGGCAAGATGGGGTGTAGAGAAAGATCAACTTAATGCAAGGTGGGTCCATTCAAAAGTCAGATGGCAGCAGGGAAGAAGCTGTTCTTGAGTCATTTGGTGAGTAACCTTAGACTTCAGTATCTTTTTCCCGATCGAAGATGGTGGAAGAGAGAATGTCCGGGACGTGTGGACTCCTTAATTATGCTGGCTGCTTTTCCAAGGTAACGAGAAGTGTAGATGGAGTCAATGGATGGGAGGCTGGTTTGTGTGATGGATTGGGCTACATTCACAACCTTTTGTAGTTTCTTGCGGCCTTGGGCAGAGCAGGAGCCCAAACCAAGCTGTGATACAACCAGAAAGAATGCTTTCTATGATGCATCTGTAAATGTTAATGAGATGTACAGATGCCGGCGTTGGATTGGGGTGGTAAGAACTCAGTAAGAATTTAGCAACACCAATTTATAATCCAACCGATTTATTTGATAGTAAAAAAGCGAGCTTTCGACTCTGTGTCTTCCTCAGGCAAAAGGAATGTTAATGAGAGTCATAGCTGACATGTCAAATTTCCTTGGTCTTCTAAGAAAGTAGAGGTGTTGGTGGGCTTTCTTAACTATAGTGTTGGTATGCAGGGACCAGGACAGGTTGTTGATGATCTGGACACCTAAAATGCTCTGAATCTCTGCTTGGAAGAGCAAACAAACAGACATTAGAGAAAGAAAAGAGGGTTTAAAGGCAAACAGAGGCAAAATTCTACAGCTGCCAGAACTCTAAAATAAAAGCAGGAAATGCTGGAAAATCTCAGCAGGTTTGACAGCCTCTGTACAGAGATAAACAGTTTTTAAAAGTTCATTCATGGGACATAGGCATCGCTGACTGGGCCAGCATTTATTGCCCAATCCTGGTTACTCTTGGAGGGCAGTTGAGAGTCAACCACATTACTGTGGAGTCACATGTAAGCCAGACCGGATAAGGACGGCAGATTTCCTTCCCTAAAGGGACATTAGTGAAGCAGATGGGTTTTTCCTGACAATGGTTTCATGGTCATCACTAGATCCTTAATTCCAGATATTTTAATATTGAATTCAAATTCCACCATCTGCCGTGGTGGGATTCGAACCCATGTGCCCAGAACATCAGCTGAGTTTCTGGATTAATAGTCTAGCAATAATACCAATAGGCCATCACCTCCCACGTGATTCTTCCAAGAGTCTTGTAGAAGGCTCGGAATGTTATCCCTGTTTCTCCCTCCACAGTTACAGCCAGCCATGTTGAGTTTTTTTTCAGAATTTTTAGTCAAGATTTAAGATAAATCAGAGGGGAGATGAGGAGAATCTTGCTTTATCCCACAGCCAGTTATTATGATCTGGAATGCATTGCCTGAAAGGTCAGTGGTGGCAGACAGGGGGAAGGTAGTGACTTGATATTGTCACTGGCCTAGTAATCCAGAGACCCAGTAATCCTGGGGACCTGGGTTCGAATCCCACCTCAGCACATGGTGGAATGTGAATTCAATTAAAAAAAAGCTCAGAATCCACTGATGACCATTAAACTATTGCCGATTGTTGGAAAAACCCGTCTGGTTCACTAACATCCTTCAGGGAAAGAAATCTGCCATCCTTACCCTGTCTGGCCTACATGTGACTCCAGAGCCACAGCAATGTGGTTGACTCTCAAGTGCCCTCTGAAGTAGCCCAACAAGCCACTCAGTTCAAGGGCAGTTAAGGATGGGCAATAAATGCTGGCCCAACCAGCGATGCCCACATCCCGCGAAAAGAACATTCATGAGGAAACTAGAGGGGACAAATTGGAGGGTTATGGACAGCCTCATTGGAAAGCTGTCTGAAAGAACACGATGGGCTGAATGGCCTCCTTCAGGGTCTGTATTATTCCCCGATTGTGATACTCTCCTACTCTTCCTTGAATGAGAAAATGAACCTATAGTGTGTCACTGTGGGTTAGCACTGCTGCCTCAGAGCGCCAGGGACCCGGGTTCGATTCCCGGCTTGGGTCACTGTCTGCACACTCTCCCGTGTCTATGTGGGTTTCCTCTGGGTGCTCCAGTTTCCCCCCAGAAATCGTAGAATCCCGATAGTGCAGAGGGAGACTATTCAGCCCATGGAGATTGCACCGACCACAATCCCACCCAACCCCTAACCCCGTAACCCCACTTATTTACCTTGCTAATCCCCCTGACACTAAGGGACAATTTACTCTGGCCAATCAATTGAACCTGCACCATCTTTGGTCTGGTTAGGGAGCTAAATTTCCCTCAATATACCGAGTGTGGCGACTAGGGGATTCTCACAGTAACTTCATTGCAGTGTTAATGTGACACTAATCAATAAATATAAAACTTAATATCGCTTAGTATTCCGTACAGGCTCCTGTGTAGCTCCTCAGGTTATTAATTCCAAAACTAACCGTGTTAAGACTAACCATTTACTCCTGCAGTTAACATTATTGGTTTGGGACCTCCCCTTTAAGAAGAATTTGTGCTGCCACAGATGTTGGGCAAAAATAAAATCCCCCACCTAAGCCGTCGCTTTAAGGGTCCTATCCGTGGCTTGTTTCCATGGAAATTGATTGATCAGCTGATTCCTTTTGTGACTCTTCCCTCCAGCCCTGTCTGCGTCTCTCACACACAAGCCGAGTGGGAAAATAACCTCTTTCCAGCAGGGACCTTGGATGAGAGGGATGCTGACCCTGAGACACCCGGGGTCTTAACCGGGTAAATTAAGGGGAGCCAGGCAAACGACAGAGGAAGATAGAGGACACCTCTCCCCTCTTGCAGCCAAGGTCAGTAAACGTTCTGCTTCCCCGACCCTTTGTACTCGCAGACACATGCAGGTAGGTAACGCAATCCTGGCTATTTGCTACACAGCACTGTCCCTGTTCACCGAGGGGAGATTGGGTGATGGCTAAATTAAGAATGCAGCTCATTTGTGGCGAGAATTATGTGTCATCAGGCACCAGATCCAAAGCCTCAAATTTCAAACATCACCCAACTTTCATTCCGTGTGAGAGGGAAAGACGTGCATTGATATAGCCACTTTCAACCCCATCCCCAAAACACTTTGTGGCCATTTTCAATAGATAGTCCGACCTGTATTGCAGGGAATATCATAGAATCCCTACAATGCACAAGGGAGCCATTCAGCCCATCGGGTCAGCACCGACCACAATCCCACCCAGGTTCTATCCCCATAACTCCTGTGCATTTACCCTAGCTAGTTCCCGACAACTAACAGGCAATTTAGCATGGCCAATCCACCTAACCTGCACACCATTGGACTGTGGGAAGAAACAGAACATCCAGGGTAAATCCATGTAGATATGGGGAGAACATGCAGACTCCACATGGACAGTGACCTAAGCCAGGAATTGAACCCGCGTCCTTGGCACTAGAAGGCAGCAGTTTTCACCACGGCACTGTGCCACAGTATACATACAGCAAGATCCCACAAACAGCAATGTAAGAGCAACAGATAACTCGTTTTGTTGATGTTAATTGAAGAATAAATACCAAGAGGGACACCAATCTCAGTGAGGATACTAGGGCAACACGGTGGCACAGTGGTTAGCACTGCTGCCTCACAGCAACAGGGACCTGGGTTTAATTCCAGCCTCAGATCGCTGTCTGTATGCACATGTTTGCACGTTCTCCCTGTGTCTGCATGGGTTTCCTCGGGGTGCTCTGATTTGTTGCCACAGTCCGAAAGACGCGGTGGTTAGGGTGCATTGACCATGCTAAATTCTTCTTCAGTGTACCCAAACAGGCGCCAGAGTGTGGTGACTGGAGAATTTTCACAGTAACTTCACTTTACTGTTAATAAAAGTGTGCTTGTCACAATAATAAACTTTAACTTTTCTTTATCACCTGCTATACCTGCATGCTTACCTTCAGTCACTGATGTACGAGGACACCCAGGTCTCACTGCACATTCCTCGCTCAATTTACAGCCATCCAGACAGTAATCTGTCTTCCTGTTTTTGCCACCAAAGTGAATAACCTCAGAATTAGGTTTACATTAACACTGCAATGAAGTTACCCGTGAAAATCTCCTTGTCACCATACTCTGGTGCCTGTTCGGGGACACTAAGGAAAAACTTAGCATGGCAAATGCATCCTAACCTGCACATCTTTCAGACTGTGGGTGGGTGGGTGGAAACCCATGTAGACATGGGGAGAACATACATCTAGCTTAGTTACGGTTGACAACCCTCGTGGTGTTCATCCGCACACCACCATCTCATTGCGAATAGATTTTAAACCCCGAGGAAGGATTGCCACATCCTGCCGTCCTTCCCCCACTCACAGTTTCATGCCAACACAGTGAAGGCTGAATTTTCCCTCTCTCTCTCCGTCACCTCAACAGAAATTTTCCCGCCTCTAACTTTGCTGTGGCAAACTGAGATTTAAAGCTCACTATTCAGAGAGGAACTGACACAGACTATTGACACGTGTGTGTTCCGAGTGTGGCGTTTTTCATTGTAATGCAACAGTGTTTGCAAGGTGGAGTCTGTGCATTAGACATCATAGAAACCCTACAGTACAGAAAGAGGCCATTCGGCCCACTGAGTCTGTACCGGCCAACCAGGCCCTACCCTCATTTATTTTACCTGCTAATCCTTCTAACCTATGCATCTCAGGACACTAAGGCGCAACTTTAGCATGGCCAATCAATCTAACCTGTATATCTTTGGACTTTCTCCCCATGTCTGCATGGGTTTCCTCTGGGTGCTCCGGTTTCCTCCCACAGTCCAAGGTGTGTAGTTGAAGTGGATTGACCATGCCAAATTGTCCCCTTAGTGTCTAAAGATGTGCAGGTTATGTGGATTGACCATGCTAAATTGCCGCTTAGTGTCCAATGATACATAGATTTGGCAGTTGGTAAGTGTATGGAGTTATGGGAATAGGGGCTGGGTGCCATGCTCTGTTGGAGGGTCAGTGCAGACTCGATGGGCTAAATGGCCTCTTTCCGCACTGTAGAGAATCGCTTAAGGTCTATACCTACATTTTTTCCAATGGCGATGAGTCCTTCCAGGAGTGTGGGTCTGTGGGCATTGACCATCCCGCTCCCAAATGCTTATTCTTTCGGTATGAATCCAGTCAGCGTTTCTTCAGAAACTATTCAACTCTTGTGGGTCATCGCTGCATGGCCTGATCCTGTTATTACCTGATGGGCGTTGTACATTTTTGATAGGCGTGACTGGGAAATGATCAGCGGTGATATGAGAGGGCTGTAACCCCCTTTCAAGCCCCAGCCCTCATACCATCCCTCCCCACCCACCCACCCACCACAACGCAGCAGGCAGCTCACTGCACACAGGGGAGATCCAGAACAAATTGGGCAATTACCCAAAACGTTAAAGAATCTCATTCTCAACCAAGACAATGTAGCCTGTTTGATTAACACCCATGCACCACCTTAAACATTCACGCCTCCAACACCAATGCATAGCTACAAGATGCACTGCAATAACTCTCTAAGGCTCCTTAGACAGAACCTTCCAAACCCGTGACCTCCTAGGAGGGCAGCAGATACCTGGGAACACCACCATCTGCAAGTTCCTCTCCGAGCCACTCACCATCCTGACTTGGAAATAGATCGGCCGTTTCTTCACTGTCATTGGTTCAAAATCCTGGAGCTCTCTCCCTAACAGCACTGTGGGTGTGACCTACACCACATGGACTGCCTGTGGGTTCAAGAAGGCAGCTCACTCACCACCTTCTCAAGGGGCAATTAGGGATGGGCAATAAAGGTGGATCTTGTTAACAACACTCACATCCTATAAATCAATAAAAACCTTTTAATGAGGGTTTGGAAACTTGCATATATTTCCCATGTTACAAAAATAAAGCACTTTACAGAGGTGGCAAAAGAACATGAACAGCATTGTGGACAAGTGAATTCAGGTCTCTCCCCCTCTCTCTCTCTCCTCTATCCTTCTATCGCTCTTTCTTTGCCTACCTCTCTCTCTCTCTCATGCATTAATCACAATGTGCATGATTCCTGTATTCCTGCTGGATTGAAGGAGTTATCTTCTGTTTAGAAGAACAGAGACATCATGCCATGTGACACACAAAGCATTATCGTTCTGCTCAAGTGTGGGCAGATTTATAATTTAACATATCTCCTTGAGACCGTGAAGTCACCTACAGACTAATTGCTTTTGGGTGTACTTGAGCTGTTAGACAAATTGAAATAATTCCTCAGAGGCCAGTGTCCCTTCACCTGATTCTCTTTATTTACAAATCTATCTCCTTTCCTGTGCGTGCTTCAGATACAAAGTCAGAATTCAAAATGTCAGTAGCCCTGACATTCCTCAGTTTCAGCAAGTCTCCCTGATTGGGCAGGCACTCAATAATCAATCAAGGAGCTCATACTCCAATCATTATCTCAATCAGGGAGCTTATACTCCAATCATTATCTCAATCAGAGAGCTTATACTCCAATCATTACCTCAATCGGGGAGCGTACACTCCAATCATTACCTCAATCGGGGAGCGCACACTCCAATCATTACCTCAATCGGGGAGCTCATACTCCAAGAGGCCAGCCTCATGGGCTGAACCTTCTTTCATTCTCACTGCATTACTGTTGTCTGGACGGCTGACTTTCGCTGCTGGTCGTTTTTTTCTTTGAGGGAAAGTATCTGATTCTAGATGTCACAACTGAAATGTGTCAGACGTGTCTCAAAATCTACACTGAAGGATTGACAGGAGTGAATGAAATGCTCGGATCCATGGTTGTTCCTTTGAAGATGGTGGTCTGAATTATTCAGTGTGGTGTAAAGCAGTAGAATAGCACCAGTCCAAAAAAAATAGGCTAAAAACTCAAACCTTTACAATGCATTTTTTGTGCTACTGACCCTGATGGTACTGTTTATAATAGCGTTGCCCTGCCTCAGAATTATGGATTCATGTCCCGCTACAAAGACATCTCCACCCACATCTCCAAAATGAACAATAGAATTAGAGAACGCCATTCAAAAGTACTTTTTTTTTAGCAATAAAGCCTGTTAGGACAGCTGGAGTTAGTGAAAGATGCTACATAAATGCAAATTTAATTGCTCCCTGCTTTTTCTTTATCTTTCTCCTTTTGATAAACACGATGCATTTTGGTAACTTGAACTGGGCAGGACTTAGTTAACAATAGGGGAGAGTTATGGAAGAAAGAGATCTAGGCTTACAAGTTCATAGTTCCTTGAAAGTGGAGTCACAGGTGGACAGAGTGGTGAAGAAGGCAATCGGCATGCTTGGTTTCATTGGTCAGAACATTGAATACAGGAGTTGGGGCGTCTTGTTGAAGTTGTACCAGAGATTGGTAAGGCCACACTTGGAATACTGTGTACTGATCTGGTCATATAGAAAGAATATTATTAAATAGAAACAGTGCAGAAAAGATATACTAGGATGCTACCAGGACTCGATGGCTTGAGTTATAAGGAGAGGCTGGATAGACTGGGAGTTTTTACCCTGGAGCGTAGGAGACTTATGGGTGATCTTATAGAAGTCTATAAAATAATGAGGAGCACAGATCAGCTAGATAGTCAATATCTTTTCTTAAAGGTAGGCGAGTCTAAAACTAGAGGGCATAGGTTTAAAGTGAGAGAGGATAAAGACAAAAGGGTCCAGAGGGGCAATTTTTCACACAGAGCGTGGTGAGTGTCTGGAATGAGCTGCCAGAGGCAGTAATAGAGGCGGGTACAATTTTGTCTTTGAAATAGCATTGAGACAGTTACATGGGTACGATGGGTATAGAGGGATATGGGCCAAACACGGGCAATTGGGACCAACTTAGTGGTTAAAAAAAGTTGGGTTTGAAGGGCCTGTTTCCGTGCTGTAAACCTCTATGACTCAATTCTCTCTTCCTCCAGTGAAACATGACCCTCGTATCAAAGAGAGACTCTATTGGTTTTGTCAATGGCTGCTTGGATAAACCCCCATAGCCAAGTGACACTGGGACGTACAGGCGAGGTGTGCCTCATCTTCCCCCTCCCCCTCTATCACTCGGAGGGAGTTGACTCTAACCTGGATGGTGCTGAAGTCTTTGCAGGTCCGCGGTGAAGGGGAGGAGATTCAACCAGCTTTCCCGAGCTGATTACTCTGCAGGGTGTTGGCTGGCTGGAATCGGGCCTTGCTGTGATGGCGCCCACAGCTGAATAACCACCCACTGAATGCAATTTTACAGCCTTGCTCAGGCTGTATGTCCAGGGAGCAGCTGTTCCCTTTAGTTGAAGGATCAGTTACGAGGGGTCACAAATTAAAGGGGAAGAGTGGGAGGTTTAGGGCGGATTTGAGGAAAATTGTTTGAGGCTGGTAAAGGGTCTGGAATGTGCTGCCTGGGAGGCAGAATGCCTCACATCCTTTAAAAAGTATCTGGATGATCACTTGACTACGTCACAAAGGGTTGTGAATCGGTGGAATTCCCTGCCCAGTTGAGGCTGCCCCATTGAATGTTTTTAAGGCAAGGGTAGATAGATTGTTGAACAGCAAAGGAATTAAGGGTTATGGTGAGAGGGTGGGTAAGTGGAGCTGAGTCATTATTGAATGGCGGAGAAGGCTGGATGTCCTATTCCTGCTCCTGGTTCTTATAACATTCAGGGCTGTGGGCCAAGTGCTGGCAAAGTGAGATTGGCGGGGGTGGGGGGGCAGTCATGTGTCGATGTAGACTTGATGGGCTGAAGGGCCCCTTCTGCACTGTAGTATTCTGTGATTCTGTCTGTTCTGTTCCCATAGACAGCCACGTCCAGGCACAGGAAACATGTTGGCAAGGAAGGGTATCATTCCGGACGAGTATTTATTGACCAGGTTGGTGGAGAACGAGGTCTCCCAGCCTCGGTACCGCGCCAAGTCCAGGAAAGCTCGCTTCGTTACCAAAAACGGAGGCTGCAATGTGGCCCACAAGAACATTCGAGAGCAGGGCCGCTTTCTTCAAGATGTCTTCACCACCCTGGTGGACCTCAAGTGGCCTTACACCCTGGTAATGTTCACCATGTCGTTTCTGTGCAGTTGGATGCTCTTTGCAATACTCTGGTGGCTCATCGCCTTTGCGCACGGGGACCTGGACTCCAGGCAGGACAGCGTGGTCCCCTGCATCACCAGCATCACGTCCTTCACCTCCGCCTTCCTCTTCTCCATTGAGGTGCAGGTGACCATCGGGTTTGGGAGCAGGATGGTGACCGAGGAGTGCCCCCTGGCCATCACCGTCCTCATCGTGCAGAACATCTCGGGCCTCATCGTCAACGCCGTCATGCTCGGCTGCATCTTCATGAAGACCGCCCAGGCCAACCGCAGGGCGGAAACCATCATCTTCAGCAAGTACGCGGTCATCGCCCAGAGGAATGGCAAGCTGTGCTTCATGTTCCGGGTGGGGGACCTGAGGAAGAGCATGATCATCAGTGCCACCATCCAAATGCAGCTGGTGAGGAAGACTACCACCCAGGAAGGGGAGGTCATCCCCATCTCGCAGATTGACATCCAAGTGGAGAACCCGGTGGGGATCAACGCCATCTTCCTGGTCTCCCCCCTCATCATCAGCCACGCCATCGACAGAAACAGCCCCCTCTACAACCTGTCGGCCGCCAGCCTCCAACAGGAAGACCTGGAAGTGGTTGTCATCCTGGAAGGTGTGGTGGAGACGACTGGCATCACCACGCAAGCCAGGACATCATACCTACCAGAGGAGATCTTCTGGGGCCACAGGTTCGTGCCCATCGTGACAGAGGAGGAGGGAAGATACTCGGTCGACTACTCCAAGTTTGGCAACACCGTGCGGTCAAAAACCCCACTTTGTAGTGCCATGGAGCTTGAGGCCCAGGAGAGAGGGCAAAACCAAACGGACAATGGTCCACACCTGCAGTTGGGCGCTCTGCACAAAAGGAGTTTCTGCAAGAACATCAGTATCCCTGGGGGGCGCATGAAATCATCCGTGCGTTTCCAGTCTGTCGATTGCTTGTCAGATTTGGAGTCACAGAAAGTCGTGGAGTCACACTCGTTACCCCGCTGAACCTTCTTCCACCGGATCTCTTCAACTGAAAATCCGTCTCCTTAAATTCTCATCTGTCTAAAGTCTGGGTCATTGCCCCCCCCTCCTCCTTCCTCATTTTGGGCACGGGATCAGAAGAGATGTTTTCTTTGCTCTTAGCTCTGACGAAGGGTCATCCAGACTCGAAACGTTGGCTCTATTCTTTCCCCCCCGGATGCTGTCAGACCCGCTGAGATTTTCCAGCGTTTTCTGTTTTTGTTTCAGATTCCTGCATCTGCAGAATTTTGCTTTTCTTTAAGTACGTGCCGTTCTCCAGTTTGACACTCCATTCAGTCAATTTGCACTATCCACAGCACGGGCACACAGGTATAAGTTTTGCCGGTGTTAAGTGTTAACATTCTATACACTTTACATTTCACCATTGCCTTCTGTAACTAACAACTTGCACAAGCTGACCATTGGGAATATGACCTGATACACAAAGTGTTCTGGGGTTTGGTTTTCTCCGGGTTAGCGGTAAACCTGTTCACCAATGGATATGTTCATCAGAAGCAGCGACTCCAACCTTCTCTGACTGAAGGGCACGTGCTAAACTCACATGTTGTAATTCTCAGGCCAAAATTATGATTTGGGTTTATTCAGATATAAGATTAAGCGGAAGCGAGAGCAACTGCGACTTCTACTCATTGTGCATCCTCTATTTCGAAACAACAAAGCCTTGTGTTGCTTCTACTGTGCTCTGTTCAGTGAAACATTTATTCAAGTCCTGAAAATAAATTGGTATAGGTGCATTCAGATGTTCAAAAGGTGTTCCATCAATTAGTTAACGGTTCAACGGTGAAGTGGAAATATACAAAAAAAGCCTTCAAAAGGGGACGACACTTTCTTCATGGCAAATTGGGACAAAACAAGGCTAATCTTTCACAATCAAATAAAGCAGTTCATTACATTTAAGTTACAAAATACATACACAGACTGTTGGTCAGGTTTCTTAATGCTTAAAAGTCTGTAAGACAAAGCAACACTCGGATAGAGAGTAATCGATTTCTCCTCACCTTTATATACTAAGCAACATCTTGATTTGACAATTGCTTCGCCCACGGACAAATGAATCCAGTTAACAGCATGATGATTTCATATTAACCGCTATTTGTGCCCGATTGTAACCAAATTCTAATATGTATTAGGCCGCCCGGCCAGACTGAGGCAATTCTTTCTCCTCTGTAGTGCCACCAGAGAGGGAGATCTTTAACATTATGTATAAATAGCCAAGTGGGTGGCACGGGTGGTTAGCACTGCTGCCTCACAGCGTCAGGGACCTGGGTTCAATTCCTGACTTGGGTCACTGTCTGTGTGGAGTCTGCATGTTCTCCCTGCGTCTGCGTGGGTTTCCTCCACGTGCTCCGGTTTCCTTCCAGAATTCAAAGATGTGCAAGTTAGTTTGATTGGCCGTGCTAAGTTGACTTTTAGTGTCAGGGGGACTAGCTAGGATGAATCCGTGGGTAGGGTCTGGGTGGGATTGTTGTCAGTGCAGACTCAATGGGCCTCCTTCTGTGCTATAGGGATTCTATGATTCTACTAAAGGCTGTCTGGCTACAGTCTAGACAGCAACACCTTTCGGAAATTAGTCTGTAACACTGAGGTGAAAGGTCATCAGTTTTGGGGCTTGATTCAGAATGAGGCAGGGCATTTGGCGATTGAAATTTAAACTCGTTCTGAAGGAATGTCGAAGTAGACTCAAAACGTTGGCCGGAATTGTTTTCCTGTGGGATTCTCCAGTCCCGTTGCAGCAAACAGAGATGGGGCTGAGCGTCAAATTCTCGCTGGAAGCGGAGGCAGCGAATGAACAACCAGAAGATTCCAGCACTATTTTTCTCATTCTCTCTCTGCCCCTCTCCCTCTCTCTCTGCCCCTCTCTCTCTGCCCCTCTCTCTCTCTCTCACTTTGCTGCTAGACTTGCTGAGTATTTCCACCACTTTCTGCTTTTATTTCAGATTTCCAAACACCCTCAGTATTCTGTTATTTTCATCTGGAGAAGGACAGAACGAAGCCGGAGTGGGTTTGTGAAGGATAAGATAGAGTGAGGCACGGGGTGATGGCTGGCAGAGGAATTAGGTAACAGGTCAAATAGATTGTTATAAGGAGAGAGCAGTTCCACGCAACTCTGTCTGAATAGATCATCACTCCTGCACTCTCAATGCTGATTAACTTTATCCATGAATCTGTTTCGCGAATGATGAGAGTAAGCTGCTTGCTATTAGGCAGAGACTTTTCCGGAATAGATAAGACAACAAGAATTACTGACTTCCCCAGAGGATTGATTTTTTTATTTCTGTGAAGTTCATACCACATTAGTTCAGACCGGGGCCAGTGTTTAACTTGATTACAGAAGATCTTAGTTACAAGCCCACAGGTCCTGTGCTTGGGGAGGATGGAATGAGAAGTCCCCCTCCCCCAGTTCTTTAGAGTCATAGAGGCTTACAGCATGGAAACAGACCCTTCGGCCCAACTTGTCCATGCTGCACTGGTCCCAATTTCCCGTGTTTGACCTATATCCGTCTATACGTGTCTTATCCATGTAACTGTCTAAATGCTTTTTAAAAGACAAAATTGTTCCTGCCTCTACTACTATCTCTGGCAGCTTATTCCAGACACTCACCACCCTCTGTGTGAAAAAATTGCCCCTCTGGACTCTTTTGTATCTCTCTCTCTCTCTCTCTCTCACCTTAAACCTGTGCCCTCTGGTTTTACACTCTTCCCTCCTTTGGGAAAAGATATTGATTATCTTGCTGATCTGTGCCCCTCATTATTTTATAGATCTCAAAAAGATCACCCCTCAGCCTCCTACGCTCCAGAGGAAAAAAGTCCCAATCTATCCAGCCTCCCCTTATAACTCAATCCACCAGTTTCTAATAGTATGCTCACTAACATTTTTTTTTTTGTTTGATTTATTATTGTCACATATTGGTAAATATGTTGTTTCTTGTGCACTACACAGGCAAAACAGAGAAGGAAAGGAGAGGGTGTAGAATGCAGTGTTACAGTCATTGCTGAGGTGTAGAGAAAGATAATATAAGGAGGGTCCATTCAAAAGTCTGATGGCAGCAGGGAAGGAGCTGGTTGGTACGTGACCTCAGACTTCTGTATCTTTTTCCTGATAGAAGAGAGAACAGCCAGGGTGACTGGGATACTTGATTACGCTGACTGCTTTCCCGAGGCGGTAGGAAGTGTAGATGGAGTTAATGGATGTGAGGCTGGCTTGTGTGATGGACTGGGCTTCATTCACAACACTTTGTAGCTTTTTGTGGTTATGGTCACAGCAGGATGCTAAGCTCCAGGATACACCTGGAAAGAATGCTTTCTATGATGCTTTTGTAAAAGATAGTGAGCGTTCTGTGAGTGGATACGGAAGCTATTGAAAGAGTGCAGAGGAGATTTACAAGGATGCTGCCTGGATTGGGAGGCAGGCCTTATGAGGATAGGTTGAGGGAGCTGGGACTCTTCTCCCTGGAGAGACGTAGGTTGAGAGGCGACCTGATAGAGGTTTATAAAATGTTGAGAGGAATCGATAGAGTGGACTCTCAGAGGCTATTTCCCCGGGCTGAAATGGTCGCTACGAGAGAACACAGATTTAAGGTGCAGGGAAGCAAATACAGAGGGGATGTTAGGGGTACGTTTTTCACTCAGAGGGCGGTGAGTGAATGGAATCGGCTGCCGTCGGTGGTGGTAGAGGCGAACTCGCTGGGGTCTTTTAAAAGACTTCTGGATGAGTATATGGGCACTAATTCGATAGGGGGTTATAGATAGGTCTGTGGCTTGGTAGGTATAGATGTGATCGGCACAACTCGTGGGCCAAAGGGCCTGTTTGTGCTGTCGTGTTCTATGTTCTAACGGACATGCCCAATTTTCTTAGCCTCCTGAGAAAGTAGAGGTGTTGGTGGGCTTTCTTAACTATAGAGACCAGGACAGATTGTTGGGGATCTGGACACCTAAAAACTGAGAGCACTTGCAGCCTTCTACCATTTCCACTTGACAGAGGCACATCCTCTTCTTGAAGTTGATGACAATCTCCTTCGTTTTGTTGACATTGAGGGAGAGATTATTGTTGCCGCACCAGTCCACCAGATCCTCTATCTCATTCCTGTACTCTGTCTTGTAATTATTTGAGACCCAATCATTACGGTGACATTATCAGCAAACTTGAAAATGGAATTGGAGGGGAATTTACAGTCAGAGGTGTATAAGGAGTATAGTAAGGGGGCTGAGAGCTTGAATGTGATATTTGTCATCGGAATCAGATATTTTCACTGTCATTCATTTTTTTAAATCACAAAAGTATTCTTAACGTTCAGTCAGATTTAACTATGACAGTGGACAGGATGGACTTTTGGTTAATTACAGTGCATGACAACGTACTCCATCTCCGATGCAGATTGCATCTCCACTTCTGCTGCACCTCAATGCTTTCTGAAACAAATAGCACGAGATATTAAACTAGCAGAGAGGGGCAAATTCACTGTGTGAAGTCTCCAGTCACTGTACACCAAAGAGTAAAGAACAAAGAAAATTACAGCACAGGAACAGACCCTTCAGCCCTCCAAGCCTGCATCGACCATGCTACCTGACTTAAATAAAACCCCTTACCCTTCCGGGATCCATATCCCTCTACTCCCATTTCATTCATGTACTTGGCAAGACGCTCCTTAAAAGTCACTACCGTATCCGCTTCCACCAACTCCCCCGGCAACGAGTTCCAGGCATCCACCACTCTCTGTAAAAAAATCTGCCTCGTCCATCTCCTTTGAACCTTGCTCCTCGCATCTTAAATCTAAGCTCCCGAGAAATTGACTCTTCCACCCTGGGAAAAAGCTTCTTATTATCGATTTTGTCCGTGCCTCTCATAATCTTGTAGACTTCTATCAGGTCTCCCCTCAACCTCTCTCGCTCCTGAATAAGCCTCCCCCCCGTCCCTCTTCCCTTCCCTAGCCCCCATCCCCGATTGTGTGCTTAATCCTAACTGTATGTCATGGTATTGAAGAGGTTCAGAGAGTGACATGACCAATGTATAGGGTGGCACGGTGGTTAGCACTGGTGCCTCACAGCGCCAGGGTCCCAGGTTCAATTAAGGCCTTGGGTGGCTGTCTGAGTGGAGTTTGCGCATTCTCTCCGTGGGTTTCCTCTGGGTGCTCTGGTTTCCTCCCACATTCCAAGGATCTGCGGGTTAGGTTGATTGGCCATGCTAAATTGACCCTAGTGTCAGAGGGATTAGCGGGGTAAATGCATGGGGTTACGGGAATAGGGCTTGGGTGAGATTGTGGTCAGTACAGACTCAATGGGTTGAAGGGCTTCCTTCTGTATTGTAAGGATTCAATGATTCCACAATCATAGAACCCCTAGAAGGTGGCCATTCGGCCCATCAGGCCAACACCAACAACAATCCTACCGTATCCTTGTATTTACCCTCCCACATATTTACCCTGCTAATCCCCCGACACTAAGGGACAATTTAGCATGGCCAACTAATAGGCAGCACAGTGGTTAGCACTGCTGCCCCATAGTGCCAGGTACCCGGGTTCCATTCCCGGCTTGGGTCACTGTCTGTGTGGAATTTGTCTGTAAGACTGTAGGAAGAAATCAAATCATTGGCCGTGCTAAATTCTCCCTCCGTGTATGCGAACAGGTGGCAGAGAGTGGCGACTAGGGGATTTTCACAGTGACTTCATTGCATTGTTAATGTAAGGCGACTTGTGCCACTAATAAATAAACTTTAAACATAACTCACACATTTTTGGACGTGAATTTAGCATGGCCAATCCAACTAAGCCACACGTCTTCAGGCTGTGAGGGATGGGAAACTGGTACAGGGAGAACCTTACCCCAGGAAAGAGCAAGAAAACAGCAGAAGAATCTTTTATTTACCCATGGGAACAAGAGGAGGTCACTCAACGCACTCAAGACTTCTTTTGTAACTCAATGAAATCCTGGCTGATTTGAGATAGTTTAAATAGGTCTAAGGATTCACTTATTTTATTCATTTGTGGGACATGGGTGTCTCTGGCTGGGCCAGCATTTATTACCCATCCCTAGTTGCCCCTTGGACGGCAGTTGAGGATCAACCACATTGCTGTGGCTCTGGAGTCAAGTGTAGGCCAGACCAAGTAAGAATGGCAGATTTCCTTCCCTAAATTATTAGTGAACTGGATGGGTTTTTCCGATAATGGTTTCAAGTAGATTTTTAATTCCAGATTTTTTTTACTGAATTCAAATTCCACTACAGTGGGATTTGAACACGGGTCCCCAGAACATTAGCTGAGTTTCTGGCATAAAAGCCTGGTGATAATAAAGTTAGACTGTTCCTGTTTGATTCAGTGCTGTGATGTATCAACTCTTTATGATTCGTCACAAAAGCTTTCAGTGAGAAGGCGGGGGGGGTGGAAGGGGTGGTGTGGAGGGGACAGGCCAGCTTTCAAACAAGAGCCTGGGGTTCTTGGAGCACCTCAACCAACACGTCTCCTTTGGCCATCAAAAAATACACGCAACTGGTCCTCCGCCTCAGTTGTGGGATCTTGCTGTGCACATTTCAGCCACCGCTTTTGAGCGTCAGGAGGTCAATCGAGATGCTTTGGGGTTTCCCCCGAGAGATGTGATGGGGTTTAGACTTCAGCCTCGTGCACGTGAGATCTCATAAACAAACAGGGGCTGATGTAAGCAGAATTAAGCCATTCGGCCCATCGAGTCTGTTCTGGCACTCAATCGTGGCCGACATTTTTCTTCTCCCCGTTCTGTTGCCTTTTCCCCATAACCGCTGATCCCCTTATTAATCAGGAATCCATCTGTCTCTGTCTTAAAGACACTCAATGACCCGGCCTCCTCTGCGGCAAAGTGTTCCACAGATTCCCCACTCTCTGGGCTGGAGAAATTCCTTCTCATCTCTATTTTGTCCCTTTAGCCTGAGGTTGTGCCCTCTGGTTCTAGGTTTTCTTACCAGTGGAAACATCCTCTCCATGTCCACTCTACCCGGGCTAAAGGTTATTTTCCTGATTGTTGATTGAGGGGTAACTATTGGACAGGATGCCTTGGAGGACCCCCCTCCCAACTCTTTGTTCTTCTTCCATTAGCGTCTTTCACGTCCGCCGGGGGAAGGGGGGGGTGCCCTACATCCGTTTACTGGGAAATGGCACCTCCGACAACGCAGCACTCTCTCAGCGCCGCATGGGGGGAGGGCAACAGCCTATCTCTTGTGGTCAGGTGCATGAAGTGGGGTTCAAACCACAATTGGCACAGTGGTTAGCATTGCTGCCCCGTTTCAATTCCCCGCTCGGGTCACTGTCTGTGCAGAGTCTGCACGTTCTCCCTGTGTCGGCGTGGGTTTCCTCCAGATGCTCCGGTTTCCTCCCACATTCCGACAGATGTAGGCACATTGGCCGTGCTAAATTCTCCTTCAGTGTGCCCGAAAAGGTGCCAGAGTAGGGGATTCTCGCATTGACTTCATCGCAGTGTTATTCTACTTGTAAGTCTACTTGTGACACTAATAAATAAACTTCATTTTACCTTAAAACCCATGACTCCAGATTTAGCAAGTGACTCAATAAAAGAAAGTGTGACCCACTGCGCCGCGGCTGACTAATACCCCAGCTCGGGCAAGGTCGACTGTCCCTTTAAGAGAACCGAGAACCTGCTCCTAATCCTGGAGTCTGTTTAAAAGCTCACAGGATCTTGAGTGGTGCTGTGTCCACTCCCACAGGACCTGTCTCAGGAAGATGCCTGCTTCTCTCTCTTTCTCTGCAAACTGCACCACCCACCACGCCCCCCCGCCTCTCCCACGTCCCCCGCCCAACCCACAGCTCACTCAATGTCTACCCCTCCCTCCCCTGGCTGGGTACACAGCTTTGATTGGCAGAAAGGCAATGAATCATTTCCTCATCTACACACCGCAGGAATGCTAACAATGCAACACCTCCCCAAGAACGTAGCTTCCTTGGGTCTTATTGCTCTCCACTAACTCAGCGGTGAAAGACACACACGCATACACACACTAAATTGAATGGAAATAGAGGTTAAACATAAGTGGAGGAATTGTGAGAGATGAATTCCCTCTCCTTAGGCAGTTCCTCTGAGTCAATGATGCCGCCAGCAGACTTTTGAACGGACTCAGCTCCCACTAAGTTGGTCTTTCTCTACACCCTAGCTATGACTGTTACACTACATTCTGCACTCTCTCCCTTCCTTCTCTGTGAACGGCATGCTTTGTTGTACAGCGTGCAAGAAACCATACTTTTCTCTGCATGTTAATGCAGGCGACAATAATAAATCAAATCAGATTAGTTGTTTCCTCGCTAAAAATGAGTTCTCAGGTGTCTGAGGAGTTCAATGCTGTGGAGATGCCGGTGTTAGGATCATTTGCACTGTGCAGAAGGAAGCCATTCGGCCCATCGAGTCTGCACCAAACACAATCCTACCCAGGTCCGACCCTCATAACCACATGCATTTACCCTGGCTAATACCTCTGACACTGAGGAGCAATTTAGCATGGCCAATCTGCCTAACCTGCAGATCTTTGGATGCTAAGGAGCAATTTAGCATGGCCAATCTGCCTAACCTGCAGATCTTTGGACACTAAGGGCAATTTAGCATAGCCAATCTGCCTAATCCGCACATCCTTGGATGCTAAGGAGCAATTTAGCATGGCCAATCTGCCTAACCTGCACACCTTTGGATGCTAAGGAGCAATTTAGCATGGCCAAACCATCTAACTCACACATCTTTTGGACTACGGGAGGAAACCAGAGCACCCAGAGGAAACTCATGTAAATGTGGGAGAACATACAGAATTCCACACAGACAGTGACCCAAGCCGGGAATCGATCCCGGGTCCTTGGCGCTGTAAGGCTGAAGTGTTAACCACTGTGTCACTCTGCTGCCCAATCGTTGGACTGGCGTGAACAAGATGAGAGACCACACGACACCTGGTTACAGTGCAAGTAGGTGAAATCGCAAACTCTCACCTGATGAAGAAGCAGCGCTCTGAAAGCTTGTGATTTCGAATAAACCCGGTGTCGTGAGGAATTCGATGTGTGAGCTGTAGTCTCTGTCACAGGAGGCAGCGAGCGGGCGAGTGAGTGGGTGGGTGGGGTGGCTGGATTGCCACATTATCCCTTCACTCTTGGCAATGAAACAGGACGTGTCCAGTTCCTTCCCGGATGCTTTTCCTCCACTGGAGGTTTCCCTGTGTCGGTGGGGCTGTCCCTCTTTATCAAGGAGGTTTTGAAGGTCTCCTAAAAATGTTTCCTCTGCTCTCCTGGGGTCCGCTTGATGCTCTGAGTAGGGTGTTTGTTTTGGGGAGTCTCACATCTGGCACAGGAACATTGTGGCTCCACCTGGCAGGGCTAATTAAGCATGGTCAATGCTGGAGATGCCAGGCAGAGTGAGAACACTGATGTTAGTGCGTCTATCCTGCCAATGGAACTTCAGGATTTTTCACTGCACTAGCAAACTGTGAAAAGTACGGTTTCTTGCGCACTGTACTGACAAAGCATGCCGTTGATAGAGAAGGAAATTAGAGGGTGCAGAATGTAGAGTCACAGTGCTGGTGATACCTCTCCAGTTTTATGAGGTCTTGCTGTACATAATCTACATCTCTGAGCTGTGTAGGAGGGCGGAGATCATTGATGCCCTCGTGAGCCTGGTACTGATTGCGACGCACTGATTCTCAAACACTCTCATCCTGTGGTGACCAAAGGCTCTACTGGCACACTGAAAGAGGCGTTAGGAGCAGGCCCTTCAGCCCCTCGAGTCTGCTCCACCTTTCACACAATCATGGGCGGCACGGTGGCACAGTGGTTGGCACTGCTGCCTCACAGTGCCAGGGACCTGGGTTCGATTCCCGGCTTGGGTCAGTGTCTTTGCACTTTCTCCCCATGTTGGAGCGGGTTTCCTCTGGGTGCTCCAGTTTCCTCTGAAAGATGTGCTGGTCAGAATACATAAGCCAGGTTAAATTCTCCCTCATTGGCTCCATTATTGGAAACAGATTGTGGTGACCTGGGGGTTTTCATTCTTCATAACTTCATTGCAGTGTTAATGTAAGCCTTACTTGTGACACTAGTAAATAAACTTTACTTTGAAGCTCACCATCGATGTCTCCCCTTGCTGACAGTAGATTCCTAAGGTTTAGAAAATGGGTCACTCTCTCCAAGGCCTTATTGTTGCTGTTAATGATGGGGCTGGGGGAGGAGGGGTTCGGTGCAGTGTGGACGGGTCAGGGGGAAACCCTGATGGATGGTTAGTGTGAAAATAAGGTGGTGTCAGGTGCTGCAAAATAGTCTGATTTTTTACCACATGATCGTGAAAGGGATTTCAATCCTTCTTATATCAGGGTTTGTGGGAACTTATTGCACGCAGATTGGAGGCCACATTCCCTACACAACCACAATACATTTATCTTGGGTCATTCTGAAACAGTGAGATATTACCCAAAGTCAAGTTCTTCCTTAATCTATCAAAGGTTTCAGCTGGGTATCTCCTTTGAGCAGATCCAGGGTAGCATGGTGGTTAGTACGCCTGCCTCTCAGCGTCTGGGACCTGGGTTCAATTCTCGGCTTGGGTCACCAACTGTGTGGATTTACTCTGGGTGCTCCAGTTTCCTCCCACAGTCTGAAAGACGTGCCGGTCAGGCTCGCAGGCTATGTTAAATTGCCCCCTTAGTGTCCAAAGGTGTGTAGGTTAGGTGGAGTGGCCATGCTAAATTGCCCCTTAGTGTCAGGGGGACCAGCCTGGGAATATGGGGATGGAGCCTGGGTAGGATTGTGGTTGATGCTGAATGGCCTCTCTCTGCACTGTAGGATTCTAAGTTGCCTCTGACTCTGTTACGCCCACAGGCGTAACCCAGCCAAGTATTCCTATTCAGCTCCTAATTGTGCTGCTTTAGGTACCTTGAGGTTGGGGTAGGTGTTGGAGGCTGCAGAAGGAGGGAACTTGGGAGAACGTGAAGCCGGAATTCAGAACATTGTTAAAGCAGCTGGTGACTCACTGGATTTAATGATCAGCTCTGTATGAAGACAGATACCAGAGTCATAAATTCCAGCCGATCAAAGCTCAGCCCGATATCACTCGGTAACCAGTGCTTAACCAGGAATTTTGTTCCATTGACTCACCTCCGACAACATTCCCATCTCCTGCAGCCTGTAAATACTTAACCCTTCACTGCCCACCTCGTATCTCAGCCATTTGGGGGGACAGCTTCACACAAGCAGAGGGCCCGGTGTCTCTGAGCCAGAACGTGAATTGCCTGATGGAGTGGCGCTCACAATCCCAAATAAATCCTGCTGGACTTTAACCCCCGCTGCTGTCAGAAGTTCTCACTCTGAGGCCGGCAGTTCTGGATCCAAATCCCATCCCAAGATCTGGCAGCCGAGGAAGGTGTGTCTGGAGTGAAGGTGCGTCCGGAGTGAAGGTGCGTCTGGAGGTTGAGAGTGCCAATCTTCAGTGTGCCAACACTTCACATCAACAGCCAACAAGTTGATGTGAAATAGACCAATCACATTGACCAGAAGACATGGGAGTAGAATTAAGCCACTCAGAGAATCTCTATTGCACAGAAGGAGGCCATTCAGCCCATTGAGTCTGCACCGACCACAATCCCACCCAGGCGCTATCCCCATAACCCCATGCGTTTACCCCAGCTAATCCCCCTGAACACTAATGGTCATTTTAGCATGGCCAATCCACCCGAACTTACAGGAAACCGGAACACCCAGAGGAAACCCAAGCAGACATGGCGGGAACGTGCAGACTCCACACAGACAGTGACCCAAGCCGGGAACTGAACCCGGCTCCCTGGCACTGTGAGGCAGCAGTGCTAACCACTGTGCCACCGTGCCGCTTGCTCGGCCCATCGAGTCTGCTCTACCATTCAATCCTGGCTGATATTTTTCTCATCTTCGTTCTGCCTTTTCCTCATAACCCCTGATTTCCTCATTAATCAAGAACCCTATCTATCTCTGTCTTAAAGACACTCAGTAACCCGCCCTCTGCAGCAAAGAGTTCCACAGATTCCCCACTCTCTAGCTAAAGAAATTCCTTCTCATCTCTGTATTAAAGGATCGTCCCTTTTGCCTGAGGTTGTGCCCTCTGGTTCTAGTTTTTCCTGCTAGTGGAAACATTCTCTCCATGTCCACTCTATCCAGGCCTCACAGTATCCTATAAGTTTCAGTAAGACCCCTCTCTCATCCTTCTAAATTGCAACGAGTACAGACTCAGAGCCTTCAACTGTTTTTCATACAACAAGCTCTTCATTCCAGGAATCATTCTTGTGAACCTCCTCTGGACCCTTTCCAAGGCCAGGCGCATGTTCTGAGACTGTTTACCAGGATGAGATGGAATTGTACACTTTACCCAACATGTAGGGACATGGGAACACTTGCTTCAACTCGAAGGGAAAAAATACATTAATTCCCAGTTCACCAGAGTCTTGATTTTCAATTTCTCAGATCATGTGCAAACTCCCCCATGATCTTGCCCCTCTCTTTCCTCCTCCAGCTCCGCAACCATTGAAGATCTCTGTCCGCCTCCAATCATAGAATCCCTACAGTACAAAAGGAGGCCATTCAGCCCATCAAGTTTGCACCAATCACAGTCCCACCCAGGCCCTATCCGCATAACCCCAGCATTTATCCCAGCTAGTCCCCCGGGCACTCAGGAGCAATTTAGCATGGCCAATCCATCTGATCTGCACATCTTTGGACACTAAGGGGCAATTTAGTATGGCCAATCCACTTAACTTGCACATCTTTGGGCTGCGAGAGGAAACCGGAGCACCAGGAGGAAACCCACACGGACATGGCGAGAATGTGCAGACTCCGCACAGAGTGACCCAAGCCAGGAATCAAACAGGGGTACCTGCCACTGTAAGGCAACAGTGCTAACCACTGAGCCACCGTGCCACCTCTTGCGGCTCACTTTACCTCACTATTGCTGGCCAGGCATTCAGCTGTCGAGTTTCTATACGCTAGAATTCACTGCTAAACTTCTCTACCTCTTCCTGCTCCTTTGGTACATTCTTTGTGATCTATCTCCTTGAGCTATTTGACCACCTGTCCCGATTGATTCCATTTTTGCTTCAGTGTGAAATGGTTGGCTGATTGTATTCTTGTGACGTCCCTTGGGGAGATGCTGTGGTGCAGTGGGTTGTGTCCCTATCTCTGAGCCAGAAGTTCTGGGTTTGATTCCCATTCCAGGCCTTGACAGCCAAGAAAGGTGTGTTGGCAATGCAGTCAAGACATGTTGAGTATAAACCTTTCCAGTACATTGATGGCAGGCTACATGGGCAGGTGAGTCTCCTGGCCAGCAAGAAGCAACAGAATGCAATGGCAAGCCATTTGCCAAGCATAACTATGAATCATAGAATCCTCCAGTGCAGAAGGAAGCCATCTGGCCCATCGAGCTTGTGCCAACAACACTCCCAACTAGCCCTATCCTTGTAATCCTATCTTGTTAATCTCTCTAAACTAGACATCTTGGGACACTAAGGGGCGATTTAGCATGACCAATCCACGTAATTTTTGAACTGTGGGAGGAGACACCCAAAGGAAGACACGAGGAGAATGTGCAAACTCCACACAGACAGTGCCCCGAGACTGGAATTGAACTGGGGTGCCTGGCGCTGTGAGGCAGCAGTGGTAACCACTGTGCCATCCAACACATGGAAGTCCATGGTCGCCAATAGTACCTGAAGAGATGCTGGCCTCATTATGCTAAAAATATGTAAATAAATGCAAGTTGTTGGGTGGAAATTTCTAGCCATTGATGCCGATGGGATTTTCCAGTCCTGCTGAGTGCCAAATTCTCCATCCTCGCTTGCAGTGGCAGAGGGCCCTGAATCGCTGGAAAATTCTGGTCATTATTAGGAACAGTCTTTTCTGCTGAAACCTTGCCTCAATCCATTTGAAGGATACTTTTGCTAATTTACCTCATTTTCAGTAAGAAGTCTCACAACACCAGGTTAAAGTCCAATAGGTTTATTTAGAATCACGAGCTTTCAGTACACTGCGGTGAGTGCCTGAGGAAGGAGCAGTGCTCCAAAAACTTGTGATTTCAAATAAACTTGTTGGGTTTTAACCTAGTGTTGTGAGACTTCTTACTGTGCACCACCCCCCCAATTTCCAACGCCGGCATCTCCACATCACAACTCATTTTTATCCGGGTGTCTCTCTCTCGTGCCACCTTGAAATGTGAATTATGTTAAAGGTTCTATACAAACGTAAGATGTTGTTGTTGTTGTAAGGGTGCTGAAAACAGATTCCATCATAACTTTTCAACATGGATTGGATGTATACGAAGAAAGGGGAAAAAAATTGCAGAGTTTGGGAGGTGTGGAATTTTCTTTTCTGGGGAATCAGGACTTTGCTAGATACAATAAGATAACTTCAGAATCAACCACATTGCTGTGGCTCTGGAGTCACATGTAGGCCAGACCAGGTAAGAACAGCAGATGTCCTTCCTCAAGGGGACTTTTGAATGAATCTATGATGCAGAAGGAGGCCATTTGGCCCATTGAGTCTGCACTGACCACCCCTATAACCCAATGCATTTAACCAAGATAGCCCCCACTCCTCCCCCCACAACTCCCCCCACCACACCCCCCCACCTCCCCCGGTACTAAGGGGCAATTTAGCATGGCCAATCCACCCACTGTGATGGTACAAGCTTTATATTCCAGGTTTATCTCAGTAACTGAACTCACATTCCCTAGTTGCTGTTAGGTGTTGAACTCGTGATCCCAGATCATTGGTCCAGGCCCATCTGGATTACTGCTCCAGTATGTAACCACATGCCCCCTTATCCTGGTTATTTTAATCCCATTGGAAAGATCTTTAGAAAGCTGGAACAGACATGATGGGACAAATGGCCTCCTTTAGTATAATAGAATTCTGATACTGCAGAAGGAGGCCACTCAGCCCATTGAGCCTGCACCAACAACAATCTCATCAAGGCCCAATCCCCATAACCCCACTTACATATCCTGCTTACCCTACTGACACTAAGGGGCAACTTAGCATGGCCATTCCATCTAACCAGCACATCTTTCGGACTGTGGGAGGAAACTGGAGCACCCGGAGGAAACCCACACAGACATGGGGAGAACATGCAAACTCTGCACTGTGATCCCAAGGCCAGAATTGAACCTGGATCCCTTGCACAGATGTGATGGAAATACTGGTGTCAGACTGGGGTACTATCAAATAAACCTCTTGGACTTTAACCTGGTGCTGTGAGATTTCTTACTGTGTGCCATTATGACAGAGCCTGGGTAAGATACCATAAGAGAGTCAGTAGGTAGAGTTGATGGGCTGAATGGCCTCTTCTACACAGCAGGGATTCAAAATGGATCTTGCTCTGTTTAAATGGTATTCTAGTTCCTCTATTCTTCTACCAAAGTACATACTCAACAGCCAATGCTTGTTTAGCTTACAGCACCTCTGTGAGTGAGGACAGGGTTGGGTTGGAGGCTTTGGGACCCAGAAGGCGTCTCCCAGCCTTCTGATTGAGAAACTCACCAAATAAGGGAAGTGAGTGGGGGCTGAAACTTAAGGGCGGAATTAATATTCATGCCTAGATTGGCTTAGATTAACATAGATTTAGCAGGGGACGCTGAGGCTGAGCGTAGCCCCAGAGAGAGAGAGAGAGAGAGAAGCGGCCCCGGCTGTCCCTGAGTCGTTCCCTTATTTTTCACTTCGCTCTTGCGGCCAGGACGATGAGCAACTCCCAGGAGAAGTTCAAGCTGGTGGTGGTAGGAGGAGGTGGGGTGGGGAAGAGTGCCCTCACCATCCAATTCATCCAGGTAAACGGTGCGGCAGGCAGGATGCCAGCGGCGGCGCAGACAGAAACTAAGTGGGGGGGAAAAAAAAAGTTTGTGAAAAGTTTATGAAAAGTTTTACTGTCGTGTCCTGAGACGAGGCAAGTGACCCACCCGATGCTGTGAGTGCACGCAGAGTGTAGGCTGGACATATTTCACAAAATAGAAAGTTTAAATGCACTTTAAATAGTTTACTTTTATTTTATTAAAAATAAGTATTAGTGTTGACAGTACTGGCCCTGGTTTTCATTCTGGGGCAGGGTTTTTTAAGGCTGTTTACAGACATTCCCCTTCCTCTTGCACTGAGGTTTCTTATAAAGAAAGTTTCACCCCCCCCCACCCCCACTACCGCCGAAAGGGGAGCTTATGTTTTGATTCAGGGGTGGCACAGTGGTTGGCATTGCTGCCTCACAGTGTCAGGCACCTGGGGTTCCATTCCCAGCTTTGGTCACTGCCTGTGTGGAGTCTGCACGTTCTCCCCATGTCTGCGTGGGTTTCCTCTGGTTTCCTCCCCGAAAGACGTGCTGGTTAGGATGCGTTGGCCGTGCTAAATTCTCTCGGTGTACCCGAACAGGCACCGGAATGCGGCAACTAGTGGGTACCTCTCTCAGTCCAAAGGTGTGTGGGTTAGGTGGATTGGCCATACTAAATTGCCCCCTTGGTGTCGGGGGTCTTGTTAAGGTAAAAATGCATAGGGTTATGGGGATGGGGCCTGGGTGGGATTGTGGTCAGTGCAGATTTGATGGAATGAATGGCCTCCTCCTGCACTGTAGGGATTTGATAATTTTTTGATAGAATTCATTTTCTAATTCAGGGTTGGGGGTGGCAGAATTACTTTATTTTGTGTGTGAAGTTGCTTTGAGATTCTCGAGTGTCTTTAAGACAGAGATAGATAGGTTCTTGATCAATAAAGGGATCAGGGATTATGGGGAAAAGGCAGGAGAATGGGGATGAGAAAAATATCAGCCATGATTGAATGGCGGAGCAGACTCGATGGGCCGAGTGGCCTAATTCTGCTCTTGCGTCTTATGGAATGATTGAGTTTGGTGGTTTGAACTGTACCCTTCATTTCCCCTGCAAAGTGGTGTTGGAATGGGGATTACTGACCTTGGGGACTTTCCCCATTCCCATCCTTTGATTCCAGTTAAATTTCCCTGTGCAAACTGTGTGGGGGGTGGGAGATGGAGGGGGGGGGGATGCATGGGTAATTTATTGAAAAAGCTGTCAGAGTGAAACTTGATATTCAGTAGGGGGTACTGTCGGTGAACTGGACCGCTTTAGCAATTATAATCTGGGAGTTGCAGAATCCAGAGATGGAAAAATATTTCTGTAACCACCTCCTGCCTTTATAAATGATTCAGGATTTGTATCTTCTTCCAGTCCTGATTTGTTTATGCATTTATCTGAGTTTTAATTGTCAGTTCCTTTATCTCAAACTGTCCAGGGCCTAGATTTTGGACATGCCTCTTGCACTGCTCCCAGTGCTCGCTCAGTATCTCTCTCTCTCCCTCCCTCGCCCCATTATCTCTCCTTCCTGATCTCTTTGTCCTATCAGCTCCCCCTCTCTCAATATCTCCCTGTTACATCTCTCTCACTCTCTCTAGTGATTATTTTTGCCATATAATCTTTACCTCAATCCCCCTACTATAATCCATCTGCCTGTCCCCTCCCCCACCCACCAGCTCTCTTGCCCCCTTCTCCCTCTCGCCCCGGCCCTCTCACCCCCTTCCTGTCTCCCACCACCAACCTCGTCTGACTCTCTTGCCCCTTTCTTCTGCTGTCGCTCCCTCGTTCCCCCCCGGCCCTCTCACTCCTTCCCCTCTTGCCTCCTTCTCCCTCCCCCTTGTCCCTTTGCCCCCTTCTCTCCCACCCCGCGATCCCTCTTGCCCAGTTCTCCTATTCCCCACACCTCTTCTTCTCCCCACACTCCAAGCCTCTTCGCCCCCATTCTTCCTGGCCCTTTTGCCCCCATTCTTCCCCCCCCTGTCCCTTGCACCCTGCTTTTACCCTATCCCCTCAAGCTCTCTTGACCCCTTCTTCACCCCGTCCCTCCCATCCCCTTCCTCTCCTACCCACACCTTGGGCCCCTTCGCTCATTAATCCCTCAGCCCCTCTGTTTCTGCAGACCGTCTGGGGAGATGTTCCTTCCCCTCCCCAACCCCACACTCCCACCCCGGTGGTGCTGTATAACCGCCAGCTGTTATAGATTGATGGGCTGAGGGATGGATGCTGCCCCCTCCGATCCCATCCTGAGCCCGCTGGAGTGGGGATCAGTCTGTAAATCGATCAAACCTGAGGCGAAAAGAAAGGTGGGGATTGAGACAGGAGCGATCTGGCGTAATCTGAACAAACACAGGATGTTGAGCAGCCTTTGAGCGAGAACAGGCAGGTTGAAGATTTGGGTGGCGGCTCGGGAGGGGGTATGTGTGTGTGTGTGTCTCTCTCTCTCTCTCTCTCTATGTTTCTGAAGCTCCCGTTGCTTCGATCACATTGCAGAAAATCTCTTGCAAACTCGGAAACTATTCAGAGCAATAGCCCAAAGCAGCAAACTCTCCTTGTCTCTCTCTCTCTGAGCCACTGTGTATTTCCTGTTTCTCTTTATTCTCTCTCTCTGTTTGTGAATGATGATTGTGTGTGTGTACATACACATTGTTGGATCTCTCCGGCTGCGACCTTTGACCCATGCAGGATCTGGGCCTTGTGTCGCGTCAAGTTGGCACTGTTCCAGGCAACTGGGTTCACAGGGTCGGTCTTGGGGTGGAGGAGATTTGTGTTGGCGGTTGGTAAACAAGGGATCCTGACACCTAGCTGGGAGGAGAGGGAGGGAATGACTTGTCTCAGTCAAGTGTCACAGCCGCCTGTGAAATGGTGGTGTTGTATCTGAACCAAATCCACACTTAGCTGCTTCTCGGAGCATTTTCTCTCGAGGCGAAAGGCTGGTTGCTGCAGGCCTTCAGCTGCAGTCACTGTTGGGCCTGATTTCGAGGTGATCTATTAAAATGATGATATCAGGATTTAGGGTGGCACGGTGGGTTAGCAGTGCTGCCTCACAGCGCCGGGGATCTGGGTCTGATGTGTGGAGTCTGCACGTTCTCTCCATCTCTGCGAGGGTTTCATCAGGTGCTCCGGTTTCCTCCCAGAGACATGTAGTTTAGGTGCGTTGACCATGTTAAATTCTCTCTGTGTACCCAAACAGGCAACTAGAGGATTTTCACAGTAGTTTCATTGCGGTGTTAATGAAAAGTGGTGGTGGAGGCAAATTTGATGGGGTCTTTTAAGAGATTTCTGGATGAGTACATGGGACTTAATAGGATTGAGGGTTATAGGTAAGACTAATAGGTAGAGATATGATCGGCTCAACTTGTGGGCCGAAGGGTCTGTTTGTATTGTAGTTTTTCTATAATTCTAAGCTGACTTGTGACACTAATAAACTTTTTCTTGCCCCAGTTTTCAAGTGCCTCTGTCCTGACCCTCTGTAACCTCCTCCAGCTCCATCACCCTCATGTTGCTGCATGCCACCTCTGCCCCTTCATATATCCCTGATTTTTCTATCATCCCCATCATTGATAAGCCTGGGTCCACAGCTCTGCAATTCCTTTTCTAAAGCCTCCCCCTCAACCCCGCTCCTCTACCTTTCCATCCCCTCTCCCCCCCACCAACACACCTCTTGTCTCCTTTTTAAAATCTATCTCTTTTTGACAAGGTTTTTGGTCACCGGCCCTAACGTAGAATCCTTACAGTGCAGAAGGAGGCCATTCAGCCCAACAGGTTTGTTCCGACTCTCCGACAACACATCTTGACCAGACTCTGCCCCCGTGAGCAGAGAGTGGGGATAAATGGGTGTTTTTCTGATTGGTGATCAGTGACTAGTGGTGTGCCTCAGGATCAGTATTGGAACTGCAATTGTTTATGATTTACATAGATGATTTGGAGTTGGGGACCAAGCGTAGTGTGTCAAAATTTGCAGATGACACTAAGATGGGTGAACTCAGTAACAGTCTGGCAACACCAATTTTAAATCCAACCGATTCATTTGATAGTAAAATAAATCGGTTGGATTTAAAATTGGTGTTGCCAGACTGTTACTGAGTTTACCCCAGTCCAATGCCGGCATCTCTACATCATGACTAACATGGGTGACAGAGCAAAGTGTGCAGAAGACGCTGAAAGTCTGCAAAAGGATATAGATAGTCTTGAGTGGGCGAGGGTCTAGCAGATGGTGTACAATGTTGGTAAACGTGAGGTCATCCATTTTATAGGACTAACAGCAAAATGGACTATTATTTAAATGGTAAAAAATTGCAATGTGCTGCTATGCAGAGGGACCTGGGTGTCCTTGTGCAGGAATCTCGGAGTTGGTTTGCAGGTGCAGCAGGTAGGTAAAAAAACGAATGGAATTTTATCCTTCATCGTTAGAGGGATGGCGTTTAAAAACAGCGAGGTTATGTTGCAGCTATAAAAGGTGCTGGTGAGGCCACACCTGGAGTACTGTGTACAGTTTTGATCTCCTTACTTGAGAAAGGATATATTGGCACTCGAGAGGGTACAGAGGAGATTCACTAGTTGATTCCAGAGTTGAGAGGATTGGCTTATGAGGAGAGACTGAGTAGACTGGGGCTATACTCATTGGAATTCAGAAGAATGAGAAACACAGTATGAAGGAAATAGATAAGATAGAAGCAGGGAAGTTGTTTCCACTGGCAGCTAAAACTAGAACTAGGGGACAGAGCCTCAAAATAAGGGGAAGCAGATTTAGGACGGAGTTGAGGAGGAACTTCTTCACACAAAGGGTTGTGAATCTGTGGAACTCCCTGCCCAGCAAAGCAGTTGAGGCTACCTGATTGAATGTTTTTAAAGCAAGGATGGATAGATTTTTGAACAGTAAAGGAAAGTGGAGCTGAGTCCACGAAAAGATCAGCCATGATCTTATTGAATGGTGGAGCAGGCTCTAGGGCCAGAAGGCCTACTCATGCTCCTAGTTCTTATGTAATTAATGCCACAATTTTACCTTGCTAATTCCCCTGACCTACGTATCTTTGAACACTTTCTTTGAATAATGGGATGAAGGAGTGCAATATAAGGGGTAGGAGTCTTGGCTGTGTTGTAGAGCAGAAGGATCTCGGGGTCCAGGTCCATAGGTCTCTTAAATCGGCCTCGCAGGTGGAGGAAGTGGTCAAGAAGGCGTACGGTGTACTGGCCTTCATTAATTGAGGGATTGAGTTTAGGAGTCGGGAGGTAATGATGCAGCTCTATAAGACCCTTGTCAGACTCCACTTGGAGTATTATGCGCAGTTTTGGTCGCCTCATTATAGGAAGGATGTAGAGGCTATTGAGAGAGTTCAGAGGAGATTTACAAGGATGCTGCCTGGATTGGGAGGCAGGCCTTATGAAGATAGGTTGAGGGAGCTGGGACTCTTCTCCCTGGAGAGACGTAGGTTGAGAGGTGACCTGATAGAGGTTTATAAGATGTTGAGAGGAATAGATAGGGTGGATTCTCAGAGGCTATTTCCCCGAGCTGAAATGGTCACTACGAGAGGACACAGATTTAAGGTGCAGGGAAGCAAATACAGAGGGGATGTTGGGGCTAAGTTTTTCACTCAGAGGGTGGTGAGTGAATGGAATCAGCTGCCATTGGAGGTGGTAGAGGCAAACTCGCTGGGGTCTTTTAAAAGACTTCTGGATGAGTATATGGAAACGAATAGGATAGGGGGTTATAGATAGGTCTGTGGATTGGTAGATATGGATGTGATCGGCACAACTCATGGGCCGAAGGGCCTGTTTGTGCTGTAGTGTTCTATGTTTCCAAAGACTACTACCCCCCCCCCCCCCCCCCCCCCGAAAGGGGTCGAGTTTCAAACAAGATTTGTCAGTGGTCTGCAGAAGGGGGCATGGATTAGCACTGCTGTCTTACAACAGACCCAGGTTCAATTCCTGGCTCATTGTCTGTGTGGAGTTTGCACATTCTCCCCATGCCTGTGCGGGTTTCCTCCGGGTGCTCTAGTTTCCTCCCACAGTCTGAAAGATGTGCAGGTTAGGTGGATTGACCATACTAAATTGCACCTAACCCCATCTGGTAAAACCCCTGGTGATGTTTTAACCGTAACAAAGGCACATTGTCATTGCAGTCAAACCTGAGCAAGATCCTGGTCACGCTTGCACACGCGTGCACACAGAATGGTAAAGAGCGGTAACTGTGTGGGCTGGCCGTTTTGGGTAAAAAAAACAGTTGGGTTAGACATCTGATGTAATTGCTTTAAGGTTGGGGGAACAGTGGCAGAGGTGTAGTGGTATTGTGGATTAGTAATTAAGAGACCAAGGATAATGTTCTGGGGACCCGGGTTCGAATCCCGCCACAGCAGATGGTAAAATTTGAATTCAATAAAAATCTGAAATTAAGAATCTACTGATGACCGTGAACCCATTGTCGATTGTCGGAAGAACCCATCTGGTTCACTAATGTCCTCTTTAGGGAAGGAAATCTGCTATATTTATAAAAGCAAATTACTGCGGATGCTGAAATTTGAAACCAAGAGAGGAAATGCTGGAAAATCTCAGCAGATCTGGCAGCGTCTGTGAGAAAAGAGCTGACATTTCACATCCAGATGACCTTTATGGTCCAGAAGCGTATAAAATTCCAACAGGGTGGATTCAGAAAGAATGCTCCTCATGGTGGGGGGAGTCCAGAACTAGGGGTCATAGTTTGAGGATAAGGGGTAAACCTTTTAGGACTGAGGTGAGGAGAAATTTCTTCACCCAGAGGGTGGTGAATGTGTGGAATTCACTCCCACAGAAAGTAATTGAGGCCAAAACATCTGATTTCAAGAAGAAATTAGATATTGCTCTTGGGGCTAAAGGGATTGAGGGATATGAAAGGAAAGGTGAGATCAGGATATTGAATTTGATGATCAGAATGAATGGCGGAGCAGGCTCGAAGGGCCGAAAGGCCTCCTCCTGCTTCTACTTTCTATGCTAAATTTCCTGTATTTTGGAAATGGCTCCTTTGTAGATCCTGGGGACAATGGATCCAGGTTAAATCAGCGAGATTGTCTCGGCGGAGTGTCTGGATGTGATGGGTTGCTGAGTTTGTTGACCAAGTTGTTTATTTCTCTCGCTGCCTGCCCCGTGACAAGCTTTGTTTATATCATACCTCTGAAAATAGCCAGTATGGAGCCTTGGAACATTTGTTGTATCCCAAGTTCCTGAACCGCGTTCCCCAATCTCTCTCCACTGGTTTGAAGATAGAGACAGACAGGTGTCTCTAGAAACCCCCTCCTGCTCGCGACTCTCTGACTGAGAGGGTTGCCATGTCGCGTTTCTACTCACCGGGTGTACGGAGGCCTACTTTCCCTACTATCTCCTGCTCTTTCTTCTGCCTTGTGTTCTTTCTCTCTCCTCCAACGTCTCCTTGCTGGGGAGGTAACCTGTTAGCGGGATAGCGAGGGGGCAGCGACAGGGATTCAGGTCATCCAAGGCTAAAGTTTCCTCCTCCAGTTCTCTACCCAAAGAGAGGTCAGGCCCCACAAAGCTGCCATCTCCCCCCACAGATCAGGAGAGGAATCTGGAATCCATCCCCTGCCAGAACGGCAATCAAATCTTGTGCTGTTGACGCCAATCAGCCAACTGGCTTCCCCAAGATGGCCGTATTGCAGCCTGGAGCTCTGGATAATGATGATCGAGCCTCCAACTTTCTCCCCATTGTGTGTCTGACCAGGACGGTGGCGCAGTGGTTAGCATCACTGCCTCTCAGCGCCACAGACCCGAGTTCGATTCCCGGCTTAGGTCACTGTCTCTGCATATTCTCCCCATGTCTGCGTGGGTTTCCTCCAGGTACTCTGGTTTCCTCTCTCAGTGCAGGTTAGCCTCTGCTAAACTGTCCCTTAGTGTCCAAAGCTGTGCAGAATAGGGGGATTAGCCATGGTAAATGCATGGGGTTACCGGGATAAGGTGGGGACGTGGGTCTGGGTAAAATTCGGATACGGGAGAGTTGGTGCAGACTCGATGGCCTGAGTGGCCTCATGCTCTGTAGGGTTTCTATGAGACCATGTGACCCAGTGCTTGCTCATTCAAAACAATTTAGCTAACCCCACCCCTCTCTTTTCCCACTAGCCCTGCAATTTCTCTCTCTAAATATCTATCCGAAGGTTTATATTGCAATCTGAACCCTCACCGCTTCCAGACTGTGTGTCCCGAATCCTAACCACTAGTTGCACCAAATTGTTTTCCCTCGAGTTGTCTCCTATCCTCTTTTTTAAAAATATGTTCTCTGCTCATCAGCCCTTCAGTCATTGGAAACCCTTTCCCTTCATTTACTGGTGAATCAGGGGCCAGTTAACCGGTTAGTGTGTGTTACAGAATAAAGCCAGTAAAGCTCAAATTCCCATTCCCATCGAGGAAGCCACACCCATTAGAGAGTAGGCCACTCGGCCCTTCGAGCCTGCTCTGCTATTGGCCGATCCGACTCTAACCCTACAAGACGTTGGTGAGGGGTAGCTGGAGTATTGGGAACTGTTTTGGTCCCCGTGTTTTGAGCAAAGATAAAGAACAAAGAACGTTATAGCTCAGGAACAGGCCCTTTGGCCCTGCAAGCCCGCACCGACCATGCTGCCCAACTGAACTAAAACTCCTTACCCTTCCAGAGACCACATCTCTCCATTCGTATCCTAATCATCTATTTCTCTAGAAGCCCCTTAAAAGTCGCATCTACTTCCATTACATTCCCTGGTAGTGAGTTCCACCATCCTCTGTTTTTAAAAAAAAACTTGCCACTTACTTCTCCGTTAAACCTTCCCCCCCTTGTACCTTAAACTTGTGTCCCCCAGTAATTGACTCTTCCACCCTGGGAAAAAGCTTCTGGCTATCCACTCTGTCCATGCCTCTCATAATCTTGTAGACTTCTATCCCTTCAACTTCCGTCATTCCAGTGAGAACAAACCAAGTTTCTCCAACCTCTCCCTGTAGCTAATGCCCTCCGTACCAGGCAACATCCTGGTAAATCTTTTCTGTACCCTCTCCAAAGCTTCTACATCCTTCTGGTAGTGTGACGACCAGAATTGAACACTATATATTCCAAGTGCGGTGAACTAAGGTTCTGCAACAATGACTTGCCAATTTTTAGACTCAGTGTCCCGACTGATGAAGGAAAGCATGCCACATGTCTTCTTGACTACCTTCCCCATCTGCGTTGCCACTTTTAGTGACCTGTATGTAGTGACACTGGAGGCAATTCAGAGAGATTCACTAGACTGATTCCAGAGATGAGGGGTTTGTCATATGAAGAGAGACTGAACAGTTTAGGCCGATACTCTCTAGAATTTAGAAGAATGAGAGGAGATCAAATTGAGATATACAAAATGATAAAAGATATGGATAAAGTAGATGTGGAGGGGATGCTTCCTCTTGTGGGACATTCTAGGACAAGGGGTCAGAGTCTGAGGATAAGGGACAGCAAATTTAAAACAGAGTTGAGGAGAAACGACTTCTCCCAAAGGATTGTGAATCTGTGGAATTTGCTGCCCCAAAGTGCGGTGGATGCTGGGACAGTGAGTAAATTTGAGGAGGAGTTAGACAGATTTTTAATGGGTTGAAGGGTTATGGGGAGAAGGCAGAAAAATGGGGCTGAGGAGCATCTCAGCTATGATCGAATGGCAGAAGGGACTCGATGGGCTGAATAGCGGAGCAACTTGATGGGTCGGATGGTCTATTTCTGCTCCTGTACCTTATGAACTAACCCTCCCGCCTACCCCAATAACCTTTCAATCTCTTGCTGATCAAGATTCTATGTAGCTCGACCTTGAAAAACGTTCAAAAATCTACTTGCGCTGTCTTTTGAGAGAGTTCTAGAGATTCACTCATGAAAATATTTCTCCTCGTCTCTGTTTTAAATGGTCGATCCCTTATTTTGAAACGGTGAAACCACCCCCCCCGCCCCAACCATTTTTAGTCCCACACAAGGAATTATCCTCCCACATCTATTCTGTCCAATACCCTTCAGGGTGTGATAGTTTCAATCAAGTTCCCTCTTACTCTTCTGGACTGCAGCTGGTACAAGTTTAGCTTGTCCCTGAGGTGCAGGTACACCCACAGTGCTGTTAGGGAGGGAGTTCGAGCATTTTGACCCAGACAGCGAAGGAACGGCTGATATATTTTCAAGTCGGGGGAGTGGCTTGAAGGGGAACCCCCAGGGGGTGGTTTTCCCAGGAATCTGCTGCTTTTTCTTCCTGGATGGTAGTGGGTTTGGAAGGTACTGTCTAAGGAGCCTTGTTGAGTTGCTGCAGTGCATCTTGTAGATGGTACGCATGACTGTCGCTGTGTGAGTTGGTGGTGGAGGGAGTGGACGTTTGTGGATGGGGTACCAATCAGGCGGGGCTGCTTTGTCCTGGATGGCGTCGGCCTTGTTGAGTATTATGGAATCCTACAGGGCAGAAGGAGGCCATTCAGCCCATCGAGTCTGCACCGATCATAAGCCCGCCCAGGCCCTATCCCCATAACCGCATGCGTTTTCCCTAGCTGGTCCCCCTGGCACTGAGGGGCAGTTTAGCATGGCCAATCCACCTAACCTAATCTTTGGAGGAAAACAGAGCACCCGGAGGAAACCCACGCAGACACGGGGAGAATGTGTAGATTCCTCACAGGCAGTGACCTGAGCCGGGAATCGAACTTGGATCCCTGGCACTGTGAGGCAGCAGTGCTAACCCACTGTGCCACCCTCAAAATCAAAGTAGAGAATGTGGGCTACCATCCTGTTGCTCCTCATAAGCGGTGTTGTTGGAACTGCACTTATTTGGAAATGAATGAAGAAATCTCCATGTCGATATTGAAGATGTTTGTGTTGTCTGGACCCATACGTCACCAGTGCCCCAGGGATGCCATTCAGTCAAACCAGCTGAATATTTGTAATGTGCTCAGTGCAAGCATGTATCATAGTGGACCATCTTCTCAAGAGGTCCTTGCAGGGGTCACTCACACCCCTTCTGGATCTTTCTTCATCACATTTGGAGACTTTAAAGCGAGCCAAGTTCTTCAACGTAATGAACTCAACGTTTGCTCTGTATCTGAGCAAATGAAACTTTTGGAGGCTCGTTGTTTTAATCAGAGAATAGAATCCCTGCAGCGCAGAAGGAGCCTGCACTGGCCACAATCCCATCCTATACCCGTAACCCCATGTGTTTACCCTGCTAATCCCGCTGGCACTAAGGGACAATTTGACACGGCCAATCCGCCTAACCCGCACGTCTTTGGAGTGTGGGAAGAAACCAGAGCACCCGGAGGAAACCCACGCAGACACGGGGAGAAGGTTCAGACTCCAGACAGACAGTGACCCAAACCGGGAATCGAACCTTGCGCTGTGAGGCAGCAGTGCTAACCTGTTAATGTGCTGGCCATTCCCTGGCAAGTGGTGCGTAATGAGATACAGAATGACCCGTCGTGCTGATCAGAGACACGGGGCCTTGTGATATTATTGTTGATATTTAATCCAGAAACTCTGGGGACTGGGGTTCGAATCCCGCCACGGCAGACAGAATTTGAATTCAATAAAAAAAAAAGAAAATTTGGAATTAAGAACCTAGTGATGATCATGAAATCATTGTGGGAAAAACCCATCTGGTTCACTAATGTCTCTTTAGGGAAGGAAATCTGCTGTCCTTACCTGGTCTGACTTGTGTGACTCCAGAGCCACAGCAATGTTATAGAATAAAAACCCCATTAGGCCTATCAAGCCTACACTGACGATAGTCGTACCCATACCCTATTCCATAATCCCCCTGACATTAATGGCTAATCCACTTAATCCGCACATCTTTGGAGTGTGGGAGGAAACTGGAGCACCTGAAAGAAACCCATGCAGACATGTGGAGAACGTACAAACTCCATACAAATAGACATACAAACGTACAAATAGACAGTGATCCAAGCTGGGAATCGAATCCGGGTCCCTAACGCTGTGAGGCAGCAGTGCTAACCACTGTGCCACCCTCAATGTAGTTGACTCTTAACTGCACTCGGGCAACTAGGGATGGGCAATAAATGCTGACCAGCCAGCGTTGCCCATGTCCCATGGATGAATAAAGATAAGTGGGATTGAAGATGAAAATTAGCCATGATTGTATTGAGTGACAGAGCAGAGGTCAGGGGCCCTTGGACCTCTTCTTGCTCTGATTTATGTTAAGTTGTTTACTAGTCCAGCCAAACAGTCCCCCACCATCCCACTGAACACAGTGTTGACCTTTGCTGAGATAGGGATCCATTGTTTTTTCACCATTCCCAAGTGGTTTTTCTTCCAAGGCAAGAACTTTCACTTCTATCGCACCATTATGGTGGTGCAGCGGTTAGCTGCCTCACAGTGCCAGCGACCTGGGTTCAGTTTCCAGCTTCAAGTGACTGCATGGGTTTCCTCTGGGTGCTCTGGTTTCCTCCCACAGTCTAAAAGACGTGCTGGTTAGGTGCATTGGCTGTGCTAAATTCTCCCTCAGTGTACCCGAACAGGCGCTGGAGTGTGGCGACTATTTTCATAGTAGCTTACTTGTGACACTAGTAATAAACTTTTAAACCATTGGCTGTGGTGTCACTGCTGTGGAAAATGTGACAGCCATTTGTGCACAGCAAGATCCCATTAGAAGTCAGGTGGTTCTGACCAAATCCCCCACTTCTTTTCCTGATATTGGTTGACGGCTGACTTTGTCAGGGTTGCTGGGGGAAACTGCTCTTGGAGGCAGCACCTTAGGATCTTTTCAGGCCACTTTGGAGTTTAAAGTTCTTTATTTGAAACTCAAAGTTTGCCTGCGTGTGTGTGCACGTGTCCCCTTCCTGTGTGATCTGGGATTAATTTCTTAACATTGTTATATTGGTGAGTGACCAGCTGTGTTGTGAGTTACCCTGTCCCTATAGAAACATGAAGATGCCTCTATTACTCACTCAGGAAGTGGTAATATTGCATCATTACCGAGTATTTCCATCAAATAAAGATGATATCAGAGCCAAGTTAGGCCATTTGGCCCATCCAGTCTCCTCCACTGTTCGACTATAGCTGATAGGTTCTTGATTGGTAAGGGGAACAAAGGTTATGGGGAAAAGATGGGAAACCGGGGGCTCAGAAACTTATCTATCTCTGTCTTAAAGACACTCAATGATCCGGCCTCCTCTGTGACAATGAGTTCCACAACCACCCTCTGGCTGAAGAAATTCCTCCTTGTCTTGGTTCTACAGGGTTGTCCCTTTTTACTCTGAGGCTGTGCCCTCAGATCCCAGTCTCTTCCACTAATAGAAACATCTCCCTCACGTCCACTCTGTCCAGGCCTTTCAGTATTCTGGAAGTTGCAATGAGATTTCCACCCCCCCACCCAACCCCTCATCTCCCCCTCTCTCTTTGATGTAAATTCCAACAAGTACAGACCCAGACTCATCAAACACTCATCTGGTCTATGCTGGTGCCTCATTTGCCCTGTCAGTATATCAGTTGAAAAGGGACTATTATTTAAATGGTAAAAAATTGCACTGTGCTGCTGTGCAGAGGGATCTGGGTGTCCTTGTGCAGGAATCTCAAGGTGTTGGTTTGCAGGTACAGCAGGTTATTAAGAAGGCAAATGTCCTCCATTGCTGGAGGGATGGAGTTTAAAAACAGTGAGGTTATATTGCAGCTGTATAAGGTGCTGGTGAGGCCACACCTGGAGTTACTGTGTTCAGTTTTAGTCTCCTTACTTGAGAAAGGATATAGTGGCACTGGAGGGGATGCAGAGGAGATTCAGTAGGTTGATTCCAGAGTTGAGAGGATTGGCTTATGAGGAGAGACTGAATAGACTGGGGCTATACTCATTGGAATTCAGAAGAATGAGAGGAGATCTTATAGAAACGTATGAAATATTAAAGAAATAGATAGAAGCAGGGAAGTTGTTTCCACTGGGGCTGAGAAACTTATCAGCCTCAAAATAAAGGGAAATAGATTTAAGACTGAGTTGAGGAGGAACTTCTTCACCCAAAGGGTTGTGAATCTGTGGAATTCTCTGCCCAGTGAAGTAGTTGAGGCTCCCTCATTAAATGTTTTTAAGTCAAGGTAGATAGATTTTTGAACAGTGAAGGAATTAAGGGTTATGGTGAGCGGGCAGGAAAGTGGAGCTGAGTCCACAAAACAATCAGCCATGATCTTATTGAATGGCGGAGCAGGCTCGAGGGGCCAGATGGGCTCATCCTGCCCCTACTTCTTGTGTCCTTATCTTTCTCTGTTGAGACTAAAAGTTGGACAATCACCAAGTGCCCCATGTGGTAGGGAGCTTCACTATTGGGTTTATTGCTGACGATCCGATATCTCCCGGTTTGATCCCTTTAACAAGCTGGAGATCTCTTGATGTGGGAGATGAAGAGTCTACATTCACTACTTGTTTAACATGGGATGTTATATCTGTTTGTGTGGGCTTCTTGTAGTTGCCACACTTGATTTTCCTTTTCCTGCACAGGTCAGGGTGTCAATGATGAAGTCCCAGTGAACGGAGGAGCTGGCGTTGGCCCTTCCCCACCATCCCTGCTTTTGCTCCACAATGCTTTCTTGCTAGGCCACATTAGAGTTGTATTGTATGTACCTCCAGCTGCATTCCAATCAATTAACAAATGACCAGTGCACAAGGAGGCCATTTGACCCATTCATTCAATCCCTACAGTGCAGAAAAGGCTCCCTCCCCCCCCCATCTCCCCCCCCCAATGCACCTCTACAGAGCATCGCAGCCAGGCCCCCTCTCCCACCTATCCCTGTAACCCCCACACTTTTCCCATGGCTAATTTGATTTCGTTTATTATTGTCACCTGTATTTGCATATAGTGAAAAGTATTGTTTCTTGTGCAAACATTTATCTATCCTTGCCTTAAATGAGGCAGCCTCAACTGCTTCACTAGGCAGCGAGTTCCACAGATTTGCAACCCTTTGGGTGAAGAAGTTCCTCCTCAACTCAGTCCTAAATCTGCTTGTTTTGAGGCCATGCCCCCCTAGTTCTAGTTTCATCTGCCAGTGGAAACAACTTGCTTGCTTCTATCTTATCTACTCCCTTCAAAATCTTATATGTTTCTATAAGATCTCCCCTCATTCTTCTGAATTCCAAATGAGTATAGCCCCAGTCTACTCAGTGTCTCATCATAAGCCAACCCTCTCAACTCTGGAATCAACCTGATGAATCTCCCCTGCACCCCCTAGACCCTCCCAGTCAGAGGGACCAACATCCCTGCATCCGGTCTGTCCAGGCCTATCAGAATTTTGTACATTTCAATGCGATCCCCTCTCAAATTTCAGTGAATACAGGCCAAGTTGATCCAATCTCTCCTCGTACGACAATCTTGCTATCCCTGGAATCCGCTTGGTGAAACTTTGCTTCACTTCCTCTATGGCAAGTATATCCTGCCTTAGATAAGGGGACCAAAACTGCCCACAATGCTCCAGATGCAATCTCAACCAGGCTCTGTAGTGAGATGTCCTTGTTCCAGGACTCGAGCCCTCTTGCAGTGAAGGCCAGCAATTTGCCTTTCTCACTGCTTGCTGTACCTGCACGCTTGCTCAGGTTCCTTTGTAGATCAGCATTCCCAGTCTGTCACTATTTAAATAATACTCTGTTTCTCTGTCTGAATAACTTCACATTTATTGACATCACACTGTATCTGCCCACTCACTCAACTTGTCTAAATCACTCTGAAGCCCCTTGAACACTCATCCTCACCAGGTTTTGTGTCATCAGCAGTCTTGGAAGTATTACACTCCCACTCACTGACCCCAGGGTGACCACTAGTCACTCCCTGCCACTGCGAAAAAGACTCATTTATTCCTGCTCTGTTTCCTGTCCACTCCTCAATTCTCAATCCTTGCCAATATATTGCCTCCAATCCCAAGTGCTTTAATTTTGTACACTTTTTATGTACCCAGAGATAGGGGAGTCTAGAGGGCATGGGTTTAAGGTGAGAGATACAGAAGTGTCCAGAGGGGCAATTTTTTTTCACACAGAGGGTGGTGAGTGTCTGGAACCAGCTGCCACTAGTAGAAGCAGGTATAATTTAGTTACATGGGGGTAATGGGCCAAATGTGGACAATTGGGACTAGTAAAAACTGGGCAGCGTGGACAAGTTGGGATGAAGGGCCTGTTTCCTGCAAACCTCTCTGAGTCTGTGGAATTTCCTGAAAATCTAAATCACGACATCCACTGGTTCACCTTGGCGATGAACCTTCAGGAATATATCCAACCAGAACTGGCAACCCAACCTTGAAGCCTGATACCATCCAGGCCTAAGCAGCCTGCTTGATTGGCACAAACATTCACACCCATACACGGTAGCAGCAATGTGTACCATCTACAAGACGTGCTGCAGGAGTTCATCAAGGCTCCTTAGGCAGCACTTTCCAAACTCGATACTGCTCCCACCTAAAGGACAAGGGCAGCAGACGTGTGGGAACACCATCACCTTGAGGTTCCTCTCCAAGTCTCTCACCATCCCGATTTGGAAATATATCAGCCGTTCCTTCACTGTCGTTGAGTCAAAATCTGGAACTTCCTCCCGAACAGCACTGTGGGTGGTTCTACGTTCATAAAGACGTTGGAACTCGGAGCAGGAGGAGGCCATTCAGCCCCTCGAGCCTGCTCCACTATTCAATATGACCATGGCTGATATTATCTAGGTCTCATCCTCAACTTCCTGCCCACTCTCCATAACCCTTCACCCCATTACTAATTAAAAATCGATCTTAAGTTTGGCTATGGTACATTCTGTCCAGCCATATAAGCCATTGGTATAGATTGTAAATAGTTGGGGCTTGAGGACTGAACCTACTAATTAAATCTAACCAATCAGGAAAAGACCCATTTATCCCCACCCTCTGTTGTTTAGCTAATTCTCTATTCAAACTCCTAGGGAACAGGCACAGAGAAATTTCTAGATGGCACAGTGGTTAGCACTGCTGCCTCATAGCACCTGGGGTTCGATCCCCAGCTTGGGTCACTGTGCGGAGTCCGCACATTCTCCCCATGCCTGCATGTGTTTTCTCTGGGTGTTCCAGTTTCCTCCCACAGTCCAAAGTTAGAGTGCATTGGCCACGCTAAATTTTCCCTCGGTGTACCCGAACGGGCACGGGAGTATGGAGACTAGAGGAATTTCACAGTGACTTCACTGCAGTGTTAACGTCAGCCTACTTGTGCCAAAAGTGAAACAGAAGGTACTTTGGCAAATTTGCAGGTGACACGAAAAGCAAGTTGCAATGAGGAAATAAGGAATTTACAAATGGATAAAGACAGATTAGGTGAATGGGCCAAAATTTGTTAAATGGAATTTAAAGTGGATAACTGCAGGGTTATTCATTTTGGTCGGGGGAATAAAAAGGCAACTTATCCAAGTGCGGAGAAACTTCAAAATGCTTTGCTGCAGAGGGATCTGGGTGTCCTTGTCCATGAATCGTGGAAATTTAGTGTGCAGGTACAGCAGGTAACAAGGAAGACAAATGGAACGCTGGCAGCTATTGCTAATGGAATAGGAGGCAAGTTATTTTGCAACTCTATCGGGCAATGGTGAGACCATATTTGGAGCACTGGATATGTTTCAGCTCTGTGTTCTTGTAGAGGTGGTATTTACTGCCTGGCTGGGGCCAGTGGGCAAACCGAGAGAGCTGGGTCTGTTTGGAAGGGCTCAGGATTCTAACGTGTCAGAGCGTGCTGGGAGTCGCAGGCAGGAAGAGGTGCTGTCTATAAATTCCCCACCCTGTCATGTTGTGAAACACTGTGTGTGTGTGTGTGTGTCAGTGTGTACCGGTGCCAGCTCAGCATCTGTAACCTCAAACCCCGGCAAGCCCAACAGGAAGTTAAGCTTCTGATATCTACTGCAAACGAGCTGCGTCGAAAAATAAAACACACTATCTCACTCATAAACCTGAACTCTTCCAGAGCCTGATCACTGCCGGTTTTATCCCTGCTCGCAGCAAGTTCCAGTCACCAATCAGCCCGGAGCTTGCTGGTTAACATCAACTCCAACAATTAAGAGTCCCCGTGTCCGGAATTCATCCCGTCTCTCAGGAAACGTCAGCTGCCCGGCAACCAGCTGAGATTTCTGAATCTCCAATTCTCTCTCGGTCTGGTTGACAAACGAAGTGGTCTCGATGGGCCAAATGGCCTACTTCTGCTTTTTTAACTTGATTTATTATTGTCACGTATTGAGATACAATGAAAAATATTGCTCCTTCCATGCTATACAGACAAAGCATACCATTCATAGAGTACATGGGGAGGAGGAAAAGAGAGGGTGCAGAATGCAGTCTCACTGTCATAGCTATATAGACAAAGCATACTGTTCATAGAGCATTGAATTGATTTATTATTGTCACATGTATTAGTATACAATGAAATGAATTGTTCCTTTGGCACTGTACAGAAAAGCATACTGTTCAGTGAGTATGTAGTGAAGAAGATGTAGAATTAAAGATAGGGTGTAGAGAAAGATCAATTTAATGTGTTTGTATTATTGTCACATGTATTGGGATACAGTGAAAAGTATTCTCGTGCATTGTACAGACAAAGCATACCGTTCGTAGAGTATTTAATTGATTTATTATTGCCACGTGACAAAGTAAAAAAAAAATTGTTTCTAGTGCACTATACTGACAGCATACCATTCATAGAGTCTTGGTTTGATTTATTATTGTCACGTGTATTAGTTATTATCATTGGTCACTGCAGCTTGACACGGGTTCTGATTTGATGTCCAAATCCGCTTAGAATTCCTTAAGCGCAGAAGGGGGCCATTCGGCCCATTGAGCCCTTACTGTGAAATTCCCCTGGTTGCCATAGTCTGGCACCTGTTCGGGTAAATGCACCCTAACCGGCGCATCTTTCAGACGGAGAGGAAACCCATGCAGATACAGGGAGAATGTGCAAACTCTAAATGACCTCCTCCTGTTACAATGCTGGTTTTCTGCACTCTAATCCAATCATTGTTGTTTCTATCTCTGTGCTCTACAAGTTTATTTCTCCCTCCCCTCTCCTCCTGAGATCTGGATCACCTGCCCCCTCTGCCACCTTCCCCCAAACGCAGTGTGTTTCAGATCATCACTTGCTGCACTTAGTTCTTCCCGTCACTTCCCAGTGCCCAGAACCTTAAAACCTGTGCCTGCCGCTTCTCCTCTCTCAGCTATTGGGAAGCAATTGCTTCCCTTCTGAAGGGGGTCCCTGAGTTGTTTCCCAGTCTCCGTTCCTGTAAAAGATGAGGCGGGTTGTTCTTAGTGTTGGTGTGATTTCTGTTCCGGAGAAAGCTCCACCCTAAAGAGAGTTCTTTTTAGCAACATAGAAACTAGAAGCAGGAGGAGGCCATTTGGCCCTTCAAGCCTGCACCACCCTTCATTGTGATCATAGCTGATCATCAAATTCAATATCCTGATACCTGCACCCACCCCCGCCATATCCCTCGATCCCTTTAGCTCCAAGAGCTATATCTAATTCCTTCTTGAAATCACACAACATTTTGATTTCAACTACTTTCTTTGGGAATGAATTCCACATGTTCACCACCCTCTGGGTGAAGAAATTTCTCAGTTCTAAAAGATTTACCCCTTAGCCTCAAACTATGACTCCTAGTTCTGGACTCCCCCCCCCCCCACCATCAGGAACGTTCACAGAATCATACAATCCATCTGGTGAAGCCAGAGGCCATTCGGCCCATCGAGACTGCACTGACCACGATCCCACCCAGGCCCTATCCCCATAACCCCCGTGCGTTTACCCTAGCTACTACCCCTAGGCACTAAGAGTCAATTTAACCTGGCTGATCCATCTAACCCGCACTTTTGTCTTTTTTTTTGGACTGTGGGAGGAAACCGGAGCACCCAGAGGAAACCCGCACAGACACTGGGAGGATGTGCAAACTCTGCACAGACAGTGACCCAAGCCGGGGATCGAACCCAGGTCCCTGCTGCTGTGAGGCAGCAGTGCTAACCACTGTGCCGCTATTCTTTCTGAATCTACCCTGTCCGAGTCTAATCTGAATCTAACCTTCATAGAATTTAATAATTTCCTATGAGATCCTCTCTCGTTCTTAACTCCAGTGAATATTATCCTTACCAACTTAGTCTCTCCTCGTATGACAGACCTGCCACCCCAGGAATCAGTCTGGTAAACCTTTGCTGTACTAATTCTCTAATTCCTTGCACTGGCTGTGAAGGGAAGTGTTTGACTGATGACTTGTCCCTTTCTCCTCCCTGACAGTCAGTTGTGGTGAGGAAGTGAGTCGGCAAGTTGGCTGAAGTTGGAAAATCTAAAAGTGATATTTGGGTTCACACAGTATTATAAATAGCATTGCAGTTAATAGCAAGGCTGTGCTGAGCATCACTGCTAATTTAGCTGGCCCAATAACGTTTGCGGAAGTTTTGGTCTTAATTTGGATTGTTTATGCGTGGGTTACTCCTACGAACGCTTAAGACTATTGATAGGCAGAGGCATCTGGGTGTATAGGCCTGTCACTGAAAGTGGCAATGCAGATGGGGAAGGTAGTTAAGAAGGCATACGGCATGCTTGCCTTCATTGGCCGGGGCATTGAGTTTAAAAATTGGCAAATCATGTTGTAGTCTTATAGAACCTTAGTTATGCTGCATTTGGACTATAGTGTTCAATGTGGAATATAGTGTTCAGTAGGCAGAGGGATCTGGGTGTATAGATACACAGGTCACTGAAAGTGGCAATGCAGGTGGGGAAGGTAGACAAGAAGGCATATGGCATGCTTGCCTTCATCAGCTGGGACGCTGAGTTTAAAAACTGGCAAGTCGTGTTGCAGAACCTTAGTTCACTGCACTTTGGAATATAGTGTTCAATTCTGGCCGCCGCACTACCAGAAGGATGTAGAGGCTTTGGAGAGGGTACAGAAAAGATTTACCAGGGTGTTGCCTGGTACGAAGGGCATCAGCTATGAAGAGAGGTTGGGGAAACTTGGTTTGTTCTCACTGGAGTGCCAGAGGTCGAGAGGTGACCTGATAGAAGTCTACAAGATTATGAGAGGCATGGACAGAGTGGATAGTCAGAAGTTTTTTCCCCTGGGTGGAAGAGTCAATTACTAGGGGGGCACAGGTTTAAGGTGCGAGGGGTAAGGTTTAAAGAAGGTGTACGAGGCAAGTTTGTTTTACACAGAGGGTGGTGGGTGCTCGCTGCCTGCGGAGGTAGTGAAAGCAGGTACGATAGTGGGTTTTAAGGAGCATCTTGATACGTACATGAATAGGATGGGAATAGAGGGATACGGTGCCTAGAAGGGTAGGGGGTTTTATTTCAGACGGGCAGCATGGTCGGTGCAGGCTTGGAGGATCGAAGGGGCTATTCCTGTGCTGTAATTTTCTTTGGGCTGAACGGCCACCTCCTGCTTCTATCCTGTACGTTTCTATGTTAGTGGTTGAGACGTGAGAACGAGAGTGCTTTCCGTGGCGGAGTGAGGAAGATGCCAGAGAACTTACTCTGTTGGTCTCGCTGGCGGCTCATCCAAATTTATTCATCATCATCATCATCATCACCAACAACATTCCTAAAGCAAGATGACGATGCCCGAGTTGGAATAAATGCTGGAAATTGGCACTCACCGGAATGCCGGTGATTAGTGGAGTTCCGCAGGAGTCAGTGTTGGGACTGCAACCTTTTGCTTTATACATCAGTGATCTGGATTGAGGACGTTGTGGCTATGTTTGCAGATGATCCACAGCTAGGTGGAGGGACGGGTAGTATTGAGGGGGGGGTGGCTGCAGAAGGACTCGGACAGGTTCGGAGAACGGGCAATGAAGTGGCAGATGGAATACAGTGTGGGAAAGTGTGAGGTTGTGCACTTTGGTAGGGAGGAATAAAGAAGTCAGAGATCGGAAGTGCAGAGGGATTTATTTTAGTTATTTATTCATGTCACAAGTAAGGCTTACATTAACACTGCAATGAAGTTACAATCCCCTAGATGCCACACTCGGGCGCCGTTCAGATACACTGAGGGAGAATTTAGCCCGGTAATCCACCTAACCCACACAGACACGTGTAGACTCCCGCAGACGGTGATTCAAGCTGGGAATCGAACACGGGTCCCTACCGCTGTGAGGCAGCAGTGCTAACCAATACTTCAATAACCACTGTGCCACCAATACTTCAATAAAGTTACTGTGAAAATCCCCCAATTGCTACACACTGAGGGAGAATTTAGCACAGCCAGTCCATCTAACCAGCACGTCTTTCAGAGGAAACAGGAGCACCTGGAGAAAACCCACGCGGACACGGGGAGAATGTGCAGACTCCGCACAGTCAGTGACTCAAGCCGGGAATCGAACTTGGGTCCTGGTGCAGTGAGACAGCAGTGCGAGCCACTGTGCTGCCCCTAGGTTGACCCCTCTTTCTGCTCCCTTCCCTTTCTTCCTCTAGCAGAAATCTCTGTACTACTCCGACCTTGAATGACAAGCTGAAATTATTGTTTTCTGAATGTCGCTTTTTAAAAATTCTGTGTTCTCGCGATTTCAGACACCGTCTTAATGGTCTTTATATGTGGGGTTACGAGAGTAGGGCCTGGGTGAGATTGTGGTTGGTGCAGACTTGATGGGCCGAATGGCCTCTTTCTGCTCTGTAGAGGTTTGATGATGAAGTGGAACTTCAGAAGCATATATTCACGTCCACATCTTGAAGGCATGTTTCTTGCACAGAAATTTATTTACTGTCCAGGTTTTGGAGATATCTGAGGATAGGATGTAGTGTTTTGTGAGGTTTTTTTTTGGTCCCACCCGGTTACAGAGCTGGGTTTGTGTGTTGTTAACGGGATACTCATTCTCTGTCTTTCTTTGCATTTCCAGTCCTATTTTGTATCAGATTATGACCCCACCATTGAAGATTCGTACACCAAGCAATGCGTCATCGATGAGCGAGCAGCGAGGCTGGACAGTAAGTTACACGTATTGTGATACATGAGCCCTTCGCCAGGGCAGGAGGGGGGTTAGCTCAGACACAACAGCTGTCCATCACAACTCACAGCAAGTGTGGCTTACTCACTCACGCTGACAACATTGGAGGCCGCACAGATCCGCCAGGCTAATTCCTGGCTTGTCCCATCAAGAGAGAGACTAATTAGCCTGGCTTTGTGTACCTTGGAGTTTACTAGAGTGAAGGAGGGGGGGTGACCTTATTCAAACATCTCGGGGGGGGGGGGGGGGGGTTTAACAGGGTAGATGGTGAGATGTTTTCACCAGTGCGAGAATCTGTAACAAGGAGACATTGCTACGAGATGAAGGGCCGCTCATTTCAAATTGAGGTGTGTAGAAATTTCTCCGTACGGAGGGTGGTGAATCTCTGGAATTCTCTGTCCCAAAGGGGACTGGAGGCTGGAGCATTGGAAGTATTTAAAGTGGACATTTGATCGAAGAATAGAGGGCGATGGGGATGATGGCACAGAGAGAGAGAGAGAGAGCTGAGGCCTGCGTAGATCAGCCATGGTGATGTTGAATGGTGGGATGGGCTTGAAGGGCCGAATGGCCTTCCTGCTTCTAGTTCTTGCATTCATGACAACACAATATGGAAACAGGCCCTTCGACCCTCCAAGCCTGTGCTGATCACGATGCCTGCCTAAACTAAAACTGTATGCGCTTAGAGTCCGTATCCTTCTGGTCTGTATCCTATTCGTGTATTTGTCTTGTTGCTCCCTAGATGCTGTACCATACCTGCTCCCCCTCGCCACCCTGGGCAGCGAGTCCCTGACATTCACCACCCTCTGTTTTAAAAATAAAACTTACCTCACACATCTCCTCTAAACCTTTCCCTATGCAACTTAAACCCATCTCCCCTAGTACTTGGTTTTTCTATCTTGGGAAAGACCATCTGACTATCCACTCCGTCCATGCCCTTCATAATCTTGTACACCTCTATCAGGTCGCCCCCTCAACCTCGGTCGCTCCAGTGAGAACCAACTTGAATTTCTCCAACCTCTCCTCATAGCTAATGCCCGCCATACCAGGCTACCTCTTTTCTGTGACCTTCTCCAAAGCATCCACGTCCTTCTATATTCCAAATGAGGCCTAATAAAGTTTTAAAGTTTATTTATTATTGTCACAAGTTACTGTGAAAATCCTCTAGTCGCCACACTCTGGCGCTTGTTCGGGTACACTGAGGGAGAATTTAACACAGCCAATGCATCCTAACTCGCACGTCTTTGGGACTGTGGGAGGAAACCCACGCAGACACGGGGAGAACATGCAGACTCCACATAGACCCATGGCTGGAATCGAACCCAGGTCCCTGGCACTGTGAGGCAGCAGCGCTAACCACCGTGCTGCCCTAATTAAACCGCCCCGAGGCACATTGTGGGATTGTCATCAAATAAAATTCAGTCGGATTGGGACTGGTGATGAGCTTGGGAGGAGAGAGCGAGAGGAGGGAAGATTCCAGAGCCTGGGGCCTCAACAGCGGATGACACAACTGCCTATGATGGGCTGAAGGGAGTGTTGCACAAGAGGCTAGCGAGACGTGGCGATCTCGCAGGAGCGTGGAGGGGGTTATGATTAGCGGTATGAGCAGGGATTGTAATGTGTTCCCCGACTCCAGGGGACACTTTAATTATTTCTGAGGCTGTGTGAGCACAATCCTGAGGCGGGGGGGTGGGGGAGGTGGGTGATGGCATGTACATTCTAAAGTGTCTGTGCATGCAAGTTGGCATTTGTATTTTTGTCAGGTTGGAGGTTCATGACGTGTCTGTGTCTGTGTCTGTGTCTGTGTCGAGTGGGCACTTGTACGCGGGTTGCTGAGGTGGTTCGAACCCGTGTGTGACTGTCTCACCGTGACAGCTACTACCCTGGGGAGAGGGAAGGTGCCAGGTGGGGATGGGTATCGGGGGGGGGGGGGGGGGGGGGGGGGGGGGGTGGTTTGGGGTAGTGGTGTGGTGGTGGGCTGGGGCATGGCAGAGGGGCATGGGCAGAGGGGATACTGAGGGGGATTGGGCTGGTGGAAAGGGAACCCAACGTCCCTCTCTTTCCTTCCATGTTTTTCTTGTTGATTTTTCAGAAAACTGGACAGAGAGAGAGAGAGAGAGAGCGGGGAGGGTGGGGAAGAGCCTGGGCGGAATGGGGAGGGGTGGGGTGGGGGAAGGGACAGGGTGGGGCGGGAGCGGAAGGGAAGTCGGGGAAAGGGCAGGAGGCGGGGTGAGGGGTTTGAGGGGGAGCAGCACGGTGCGGAGTTCTGAGCGAGGTACACTAGGCCTCGCGCTTGTTTGCCAGCTCTGACTGGGCAAGGCGTTAGTCACGGAAGGTTCCGGTGTGGTCCCAGAGCCTCCTCCACACGGTGCATCGCTTCACCGTGAAAGAATTTTAATTCTGTCAGTGTGGGGTAACTTCCTCCATGGTAACCATGGAAACCTGTGTTTGAGGCTTGCCTGTGCTGGCCAGTGCTGTGTTGACTTATGGGAAAGGACCCAGTGGACTTGAATCTATTAAATTATTTTCTGATGAGAGAATTTCCCTCGCTGCTCACCTCGTTGCTTTTTAATTTTGAATGTCATTTTCCTGTGCTTTATTTAAAGTTTTGGACACAGCCGGACAAGAGGAATTCGGAGCGATGCGGGAACAGTACATGCGCTCGGGTGAAGGTTTCCTTCTCGTTTTTGCTATCAATGATCGGGGGAGGTGAGGCCGTTCGGTAATGATATCTCTTTGTGAAAGTGTGACATGCACTTGACCCTGTTTGGTCACCGAGGCAGCCATTTTACTCCTCCAGTTACCCAATCCCAGTCAAGAAGTTGTCCGCCCGTTGAGCAACGGGAGGTTGGGGCAATGATGGATGGCAAACAGCACTGAGATCCCCTTTTTGCTCGCTATTGGGCTACCCTGGCTGAAAAAGTGTTGGGAGATGGTGAACGATTTTAAAAGGGGGTTGGAGGTGTTGTCCTGGACCGTGTCGCTAGTAATCCAGAGGCCCAGAATGATCATCAAATCCCCACAGTGCAGAAGGAGGGCCATTCGGCCCATTGAGTTTGCAGACCCCACAATCCCGTCCAGGTCCTATCCCCGTGACCCCACACGTTTACCCTGCTCATCCCCCTGACACTAAAGTTAATTTAGCATGGCCAATCCGCCCTAACGCGCGTATCCTTAGACTGAGAGAGGAAACAGGAGCACCTGGAGGAAACCCATGCAGACACGGGGAGAATGTGCAAACTCCACACAGACAGCGACCCATGCCGGGAATTGAACCCAGGTCCCTGGCGCTATGAGGCAGCAGCGCTAACCGCTGTGCTGCTCCGGTCAGTTTAATGCTGGATTCAAATCCCATCCAAACAGCTGGTGGAATTTAAATTCGATTAATAAATCTGGAATTTAAAACTATTCTCTGTAACTGTGACAACAGTTATTAAATCCCATCTGATTCACTAATGCCCTTTCTTTTAAATTTATTTATTAGTGTCACAAGCAGGCTTACATTAACGCTGTAATGAAGTTACCATGAAAATCCCCTAGTTGCCACACTCTGGTGCCTGTTTGGGTACACTGAGGGGAGAATTTATTGAGACCAATGCACCCTAACCAGTGTGTCTTTCAGACTGAGAGGGAACCCACACAGACAGTGACCCGAGCCAAGGATCAAGCTCTGGAGCTGTGAGGCAATAGTGCTTACCACCGTCTTTAGGGAAGAAATCTGCCATCCTTATCTGGTCTGACCTCCAGAGCCACAGCGATGTGGTTGACTCTTAACCGCCCTCTGAAATCATTAGAATCCATCTCGTGCGGAAGAGGCCATTTGGCCCATCAAGACTGTCTGACAGTGTGATTCACCCACGATGCTATAACTCCAAATGGCCAATCTAACACATCTTTAGACACTAAGGGGCAATTTAGCATGGCCTATCCACCCTAACCTGCGCATCTTTGGGAGGAAACCCATGCAGACACTAGGAGAATGCGCAGACTTCACACAGACACCGGAATCGAAGCTGGCTCCCTGGTGCTGTGAGGTGGCAGTGCTAACCACTGTGTCACCGTGCTGCCTATGGTCTCTCAAACCATCGATATAAGGGCAATTAGGGATGGGCAACAAACGCTAGCCCTGCATGGTGACCCCTCCATTGCATCAATTTTTAAAACTTTTTGATCAAGGGAAAAGACCAGCACGGGTTAAACAAAGATTGTGAATGTGGGGTTAAACCTAGGCACCCTTTCAAAGGACCAGCACGGATATAATGGCCTCACCTTTTTGTACCTCAATCCTGTTAAAGAAACCTGAATGGAATTCCCAATTCTTGGATGTTTCATTGAGTAAAGCTCCAATCCCACCACCCCCTCCCAACTCTGGCTGGGTTCCCCCATTCCCCCCCCCCCCCCCCCAACCTCACCCCGTCAACTGGGAGGAAGCATCATTTAACCGACTGACTTCAGTCGAACAAGTGTGTTTTGCCCACCACTGAGGAGGCGATGGCCTAGTGGTATTATCACTATTAATCCAGAAACTCAGCTAATGTTCCGGGGGCCAGGGTTCGAATCCCACCGCGGCAGGTGGTAGAATTTGAATTCAGTAAAAAAAAAAATCTGGAATTAAAAATCTACTGATGACCATGAAACCATTGTCGGAAAAACCCATCTGGTTCACTAATGTCCCTTTGGGGAAGGAAATCTGCTGTCCTTACTCAGTCTGTCCTTACTCGGTCTGGCCTACACATGACTCCAGAGCCACAGCAATGTGGTTGACTCTCAACTGCCCTCCAAGGGCAAATAGGGATGGCCAAAAATGCTGGCTCAGCCAGCGATGCCCACGTCACACGAATTAATAAAAATAAACTCTGCTGGTAAACAAGGATTCAAATCTCTTTAGTTTTCTTTAAACATTGGGTGTTTTATTTTAAACCCCAACATGGTAGGGATATCCAGACGATGAATCTGGAGACTCTGATTAACCTTGTTGGGTTGACAATCTTAGTTTTGCTGCTGCCTTGTGTCTGTGAACACGATTGGGCTTGTTGGGAAATCTCACTTCCACCCTGCCTTGCTAATTTGTCTCTCTGTGTTTGTACATGTTGGGCAGTTGGTTTTAGTGAGATACTGGAAGCTGAGCAGTGCCCCGTGGCTTAAAGAACCAACTTGTGAATTAGACCCTTCAGAAAGTGAGGGCAGTCGGTAGAACTTTTGTGTTTGTTCGTTGATGGGACAGGGGCGTCACTGGCTGGCATTTATTGCCCATTGGGTAAGGACAGCAGATTTCCTTCCCTAAAAGGGACGTTAGCGGACCAGATGGGTTTTTTCCATCAATGGTTTCATGCTGACCAGTGGATTCTTAATCCCAGATACAGGATTGTTTAAGATCATGAGCGGCGCGAATAGGGCAAAATACACTCTGCCTTTTTCCCCAGAGTTGGTGAATCGAGAACTATAATTTTAACAAAGTAAAATTATTTATTATTGTCACAAGGAGGCTTACATTAACACTGTAATGAAGTTAGTGTGAAAATCCCCTAGTCGCCACACTCTGGCGCCTGTTTGGGTACACTGGGGGAGAATTTAGCATGCCCCACGCACCCTAACCAACACATCTTTTGGACTGTGGGAGGGAACTGGTTGATCTTTCTCTACACCCTAGCTATGACCGTAACACTACATTCTACACTCTCCTTTCTTTCTGTATGAACTGTGTGCTTTGTATAGTGCGCAAGAAGCAATACTTTTCACTGTATGTTAATACATGTGACAATAATAAATCAAATTGATGGTTCAGAAACAAACTCTTCTCTTTTCAGTTTTGATGAGATCAGCAAATTTCACTGTCAGATTCTCCGAGTGAAAGACCGGGATGAATTTCCCATGATTCTCATCGGGAACAAGGCTGACCTCGAACACCAGCGACAGGTGAGCCTCGTGTTGGGGGGGGGGAGAGAGGGGGTCAAGGTTTGTGTGTGGGTGTGAGAGGAAGAGACGGGGTAGGGGGAAGCGGGGCTTGGCGGGCTGGGGGTCGGGGGGAGAAGCAGAATGGTAGGAGCAGGCTTGGTGAGCTGGAGGTGGCAGGAGGAAGGAGGCTGGGGGTTGGGTTGGGGAGGGGGAAACAGGGTTGGTGAGGATGGGTTACTATTCCATAAATAACCACTTGCTCTCTGCCCGAAACTGCAGGTGACCAAAGAGGAAGCAGAGAATCTCGCGAAGCAGCTAAAGGTGACGTATCTGGAAGCTTCAGCCAAAATCCGACTTAACGTAGACAACGCGTTCCACAACTTGGTGCGAGCAATACGGTAAGGTCCCTTACCTGCTCTCTCGGAAAGCAGCTATACTAACAGTCGGTTCCGTGGGGTTAAACCCATCCTCTCCCACAATGAGTTGCGCTTAATGCCTTTAGCGTGATGTGGAGATGCCAGCGTTGGGCTGGGGTGGGCAGTAAGACACCTCATAGCACAGGGTTAAAATCCAATATGTTTATTTGGTAGCTCGAGCTTTTGGAGCACTGCTCCTTCATCAGCCGAGACCCAAATGGGACGATTTTTCAAAGGTCAAGCACAGAGGTTAGCGCTGCTGTCTCACAACGCCAGGGACCTGGGTCCGATTCCCGGCTTGGGTCACTGGGCGGAGTTTGCACGTTCTCCCTGTGCCTGCGTGGGTTTCCTCCGGGTGCTCCGGTTTCCTCTAACACTCCAAAGATGTGTGGGTTGGGTTGATTGGCCCACGCTAAATTGACCCCACTGTGAGGGGATGATATGTGGGGAATAGGATTGTGGTTGGTGCAGATGGGCTGAATGGCCTCCTGCATTGTAGGGATTCTTTTTTTTTTTGATTTCTTGCTCTCCTTCCCACAGGAAATTTCAGGAACTGGAGAGTCCTCCCAGCCCACAACCCAAGGCGTCGAAAGGAGAATCTGGTGGATGTCCGTGTGTCCTTGTATGAGACCTACTTGATTTCTGGCAGCGAGTTCGCTTTGCTCCAATCGGACTCTGGTGAATGTGGTTCTCTCTCTGTCTCTCTCTCTCTCTCTCTCTGTCTTCCTCCACAGCATGAACTGACTTCACTTCCTCCTTTTGCATTTAGTGACCATCACGGAATGTTGAAAGACTTTGCCCTCTCCTGTAGGGGAGCTAAGGGGCCAAGGCCTCGCTGCTGGAGGCGCACCCAAATTGTTTTTTAAACTGTTGATTTGTTGTCTTTATATAGATTATATATATAAAAAAAAATAGCCTGTTTGAAAATTCAATCTTCCTTTGTGGCGAAATGCTGGGATCTGGGGTGATGGTGGGGGGAGCGGGGGGGGGTAGCCATTTTGGAAAATGGATGCCAGGCAGGAGAGGGTTGTGGGTTTTTTCTTCCCCCCCACTGAGGGTGGGGAAATGCTGAGGTCAACCTTGTCCCTCTGTTATTGACACTACAAGTGTGTGTGTGTGTGGTTTAATCGTTGTTTTTAACTGTGTTGGCCGAAAGGAGTGTCCGGGGCCCCTCGCTTCACGAGCGCGCGCAGTTGTTGTACAGAATGGACGTGTCCAGCCTGTTGGGTGGGGGGGATGGGGGTCAGAGCGTTACTAAGCAGGTGACTGAGGACCTGCCTCCCACCCCCAGTGCCTTGGCCAGTTCGGATGCGAGATGAGTCCCCAGTGGGTGTGACCCACCCAGGCAGGTGGGCTAGGTGGCACTGCTGCCTCTCAGCGTCGGGGATCCGGGTTCTATTCCAGCCTCGACTCAGTCTGTTGCATGTTCTAACCGTGTCTGCATGGGTTTCCTCCGGTTTTCTCCCACAGTCTGAAAGGCATGCTGGTTAGGTAGGATGCGTTGGCCGTGCTAAATTCTCCCTCAGTGTACCCAAACAGTGCGGCGACCAGGGGATTGTCACAGTAACTTCATTGCAGTGTTAATGTAAGCCTACTTTTGTCAAATAAGTAAACCCAGAGACCCAGGGTACTGTTCTGGGGACCCGGGTTTGAATCCCAGCTTGGGTCACTGTGTCTGTGCGGAGTTTGCACATTCTCCCCGCGTCTGCGTGGGTTTCCTCCCACAGTCCAAAAGACGTGTTGATTAGGGTACATTGGCCGTGCTAAATTTTCCCTCAGTGCATTCGAACCGGAGTGTAGCGACTAGGGGATTTTCACAGTAACTTCATCGCAGTGTTAATGTAAGCCTACTTGTGTGACAAATAAATGAACTTTAACTTTAGACATTAAGCTATCCCCACCCCTCTGACCCCATGCCTATCTCCTCCAGGTCTCCTGGATGAATTTTTCATGTTCAACTGTTGCTGATGTTGCCAGTTGATTAATCCATGGAATATCCCCCACCTACTCCTCCCTCCCTCCCACCAGTGCTGCTGCTGTTCGCTATACTAGCCCCCTCCTGTGCCACTGGGACAAGCCAAACTGCTGGCTCCGTGCCCTTCTGAGATTGACCCATTGAGGGTTTTTTTTTCTCTCTGTGTCATTTGTCTATTGCCTTACCCCAGATGCACTTTACCGGGACACCTGTTTGTTAGCCGACCTGCAGATTTTTGTGTGCTTTGTCCACCCCACTTCAACCTTTTTTCTGCCTCCCCATTCGGGGGAGGGGGGGCAACTATACTCAAAGTCCTGCCCACCCCTCCCTGCGCAGACACAGTTTGTACTACGCTAACATTCCCCCCCCCCCACCTGCTCCGACACTGGTGTGGCGCTAGTTTGCACTCTTGAAGTTACTGTTGTGCAGTTTCCATTCTCCTCTTGACAATCGAACAGTGTCTACAAAATCCACGTAACCCGTCACGCTAGGAGGTGGGGGTGGGAGTTTCCCAGTGCGAATTCCAGACATTCCGAGACTTTCTTTGTAAGGTTGACTGAGCTTCACAGCGATGAGCACAGTTGTGTTAAAACTCGGATTGCCAAAACCCTGTCTCCTGCGGTGCTGGCTACTAATCCGTTAACCACACGCGTGGCGAATGGGTCGCTAATTCAGAAATCAAATGCTTGGTTACACAGCGTACACGTGTGAACTTTAACCTCTCGATGCACTTGTTGGCAAAGAATCGGCGTGAGGGTTTGTTGCGAAGCACTGAGAAATATTTAAGTCAATATGCAAGTGTAAAGTACACTTTTTTTTCCCTTGTTTTTGTGCACATGATGTTTCTTTTTAATGGTACTTGGTTAAAAGGCTGCATGCTTTTGGATTGGACGTCGCAAATGTAGGTGGAAAAGCTCCACCATCACTTCAGAAGCCAACCCCCAGCGTAAGAATGTTCACCACCCCCCCCCTCCACCGTTGCTTGATGTTTGGAAAGGTTGGGAGATGCCCCTCGATGACTTCTGCAAGGCCAAGAATGGCCCCCAGCTGGGAGAACAACATTCCTCTCCCGGTTCCCAGGACATCGTGATGCCCGCCGCAGTTGAACAGCCGCAGGGGAAGTTTGGCTAGCGGTTCCTGCCAATGGCTGCCCCCTCCTCCCCCATCAAAGGTCCCAAGGGAGGGGATTTTTTTTAAAAAAAAAATAGACAGAGGCTCTGAAATTTGGGAATCTCCCGAGTTGAGGGACGCATCTTCTGACGGAAGATGGGGTTGCGGATTCATCTTCTCCCGGTTTTCTGAGACCAGGAAGCTTTCCTCTGGGAAGAAATGCAATGGTTCCTTTTTTTGGCGGGGGGGGGGGGGGGGTCACCATTCGGAAGGGTAGGGTACGTGCGCCAACTCCTGGAGGCGCAAAGCGGCCTGGTCTCTCAACAATAATCCGCGTAGAGGGGCTTCAGTTTGGATTCGGGGAGGCTGTCCGTACGCTGCAAATGTTGTGGCCCAGGGTCTCCAGGAGGTGCACCGGTTTTCTGTAATAGAGTCGCGATCCTCCCCAATCTACTGCCACCTCCTCGCAGTCGGATGGTAACTTTCTCCCCATGTGTGCGACCCCCACTCTCCTGTTTCTACAGCAACATTTGCAGCCCTCCCCGTTGGCTGTCCATATTGTTCACTGCTATCCACCCTGAATAATTTTAATCGTTTGCCCTTTTTATTGTTAGATATTGGCTTTTAAAATGTACAGTTTAGAGGTACAATGTGTTTTACTGGCTGGGGTGTAATCCCCTCACTGTAAATGTTGGTTCAAGATAAATAAAAGTACAATTTTTAATAAACTTTGAATTTGCTTGTTTTTGTGTGACTGGCGTGGGGATGATTAATCCCTACAGTGCAGGAGGAGGCTGTTCAACGCATCGCGTCTTCCCCAACCCTCTGTCAGAGTATCTCTCCAGGCCTTGTCCCCATAACCTTATGTATTTAGAACAAACAAAATTACAGCGCAGGCCCTTCGACCCTCCAAGCCTGCACCCACCATGCTGCCCTGTCTGAATTAAAGCCCCCTATCCTTCCGGGGACCGTATTCCTCTCTTCCCATCCTATGTATTTGTCCAGAAGCCCGTTTTAAAAGTCACTATTGTATCTGCTTCCACTGCCTCTTCCGGTAGCGAATTCCAGGCACCCGCCAACCTGTTTTTAAAAAAAAATTTGCCTTGTACATCTCCTTTAAACCTTGCCCCTCGCACCTTAAACCTGTGTCCTCTAGTAATTGACTCTTCCACCCGAGGGAAAAAGCTCCTGACTATCCACTCTGCCCATGTTCCTCTTCATCTTGTATCAGCTCAACCTCTGTCATACCCGCTTATCCCACTAATTCCCCTAACTTGCACTTAGTTGGGCTATAGGGGCAGGATTTTCCAGCCTCGCTCGTCCCGAAACTGGAATATCCCGCCTTTCCACAGTCCACTCCTCATCTGCTCTAATTCCTGTGGTGGGCGGTAAGGGGCAATTTAGCACAGCCAATCCAACCAACCTGCACACGTTTCGGACTGTGGGGGGAAGCCCACGCAGACACGGGGAGAATGTGCAAACTCCACACAGACAGTAACCCAAGCTGGGGATCAAACCTGTGTCTTTAACACTGATTGAGCAGTGCTAACCTCTGTAACCGTGTCCCTAGAGAGATTAAACTTTTTTTTTTCAGTTAGCTGTGTAGTTCTGGTTGCTGCACTGTAGGAAGGATATGATTGCACTAGGAAGGGTACGAAGGAGGTTCACCAGGATGCTGCCTGGGAGGGAGTGTTTCAGCGATGAAGACAGGCTGGGGCTGTTCTCCTTGGAGCAGAAAAGGCTGAGAGGGGGAACCTGATTGAGGTGTACACAATTGAGGGACACGGATAGGGTAGACAGGGAGAAATATCTCCCCTTAGAAGAGGGGTCAATAACCTGGGGGCAGAGATTTGAGGTAAGGGGCAGAAATTTAGAGGAGGCATGAGGAAATAATTTTTGCCCGCAGACACTGGAGAGGACTGACGCCCCAGATAGGAAGAAATCAGTAACCTCGGGGTGGGGGATTGAGGGGGCGTGGGTGCATAGATTTACTGACCTAGTGTGGATTTGAAGATAAAGATTTCTCCACTAGAGCGTGGTGGGAATCTGGAACTTGCTGTCTGAAAGTGTGGTAGAGAAAGGAACCCTCAATGTAGGAAGCATTTAGATCACTTGAATGGTGGTCATTACAGGGTGGCACAGTGGTTAGCACTGTTGGCTTACGGCAGCAGGAACCCGGGTTCGATTCCCGGCCGGGATCACTATCTGTGTGGAGTCTGCACAATCTCCCCATGTCTGCATGGGTTTCCTCTGGGTGCTCTGTTTTCCTCTCAAACGTGCAGATTAGCTTGATTGGCCATGCTAAATTGCTTCTTATTGTCCCAGAATGTGTAGGTTAGGGGGACTGGCCATGCTAAATTGCCCCTTAGTGTCCTAAGATATGCAGGTTGGAGATTAATGGGGTAAATGCATGGGGTTACGGCGGGATACAGCAGGAGGCCTGGGCCTCGTTAAGATGCTCTTTGGGAGAACCAGTATGGATTTGATGGGCTGAATGGCCTTCTCCTGCACTGTAGGGATTCTATGAAGATGTTTCCTCTGGTGGGACGGAGTAACACCAGAGACCATCAATATGAGACAATCCCCAAGAAATCCACTCGGGAGTTCAGGAGATCCATCCTCACTCAGAGCATGGTGAGAATGTGAAACTATTACCACAGGGAGTGTTGGAAATGAATAATCTAGGTACGTCTAAGAGGAAGCTGGAGTGGTAAATGAGGGGAAAATCGAATAGAGAGTTGCAATGAACAGCAAAGGGAGGAGGCTTGAGTGAAGCATAAATCCTAGTATGAACTAGTTGGGCTGAATGGCCTGACTCTGCCTCTATCATCCACAGCACCAGTGACATGGGAAGCAAGTTTTCCGATGCTACTTCAGTCAAAGCTTGAGCAGTCACTGGTGTTCTATCTTTGCCAAGAGTTCCACAAGATCAGGAAGTATCTCCCTCAGAAACCCATATTTGATCAAAAACAGGGGGCAGTTACTCAAGGAGTGGGAATGTATATATGAGTTAATGTCTAGTGTAACAGTGCCTGAAGGGAAAAAGTATCCGTGACTAATTACACCCAGCAGTCACTGAAATGATTTGAAAATGATATGGGCAGAACTGGCAAGGCCAGCCTCTCTTACCCATCCCTAAGTGCCCTTGGAGATCATTGGCCTCAGAAGGAGGACATTTATCCCATTGAGCTCCCACCGATCGCAATCCGACACCAGGCCCTATCTTCCTAACCCCATGCATTTACCCTAGCCAATCCCCCTGACACTAAGGAGCAATTTCGATTTGGAGTAAAACTAGAACCAGCGGGTACAACCTCAGGCCAGAGGGACGATCCTTTAAAACAGAGATGAGGAGGAATTTCTTCAACCCAAGAATGCTGAATCTGTGGAACTCTTTGCCACAGAAGGCTGTGGAGGTTAGGTCATTGAGTATCTTTAAGATGGAAATAGGTAAGTTCTCGATTAGTGAGGGGATATGGGGAAAAGGCAGGAGAATGGGGATGAGGGAAATATCAGTCATGATTGAATGGTGGAGCAGACTCGATGGGCTGAATGGCCTCATTCTGCTCCTATTTTGTATGGTCTAATTTAATATGGCCAATCCACCTAACCCACACATTGTGGGAAGAAACCAGAGTACCTGGAGGAAACCCATGCAGACAAGGGGGGAAGGGGTGGGTACTGTGCAAACTCTGCATTCTCACCCAAGGCCGGAATTGAACCTGAGTCCTTAGCACTGTGAAACAATAGTGCTGACCACTGTGCCACCTTATGTTACCTGCCCCTAATTGCTCTAGATTGCTGTGGCTCTAGAGTAGGCCAGAGTGGGTAAGGACGGCAGATTTCCTTCCCCAAAGGGACATCAGTGAACCAAATGGGTTTTTCCGACAACGGATGGTAGTTTTTGTTACTGAGATCAAGTTTCAGTTTCGTTAATTGAATTTAGTTCCACCGATCAGAGAGAGGGTGGCCTAGTGGTTTTATTGGTGGATTATTAAACCAGAACCTCAACTAACCTGGGGACCCAGGCTCAAACATTCTCCTGGAGCAGGATGTTTATTCTGTTGCCAGGGGGCTTATAGTTTGAGGGGGGCCAGACTCCAGGACTCTCCCGCTCACCGTTGGGAGGATTTTGCAGGTTGCTGTGAAGACTAGAATTAGAATTGAACTTGAACCTGGAATTTCTGGCAGAGACCAGGAAGCTTAACCCATTGTGCCACAAGACCTCTGAGGAATCTGACTCTAACCGTGCCCTGAACTGTCCTTGCCAGAGGAAATAACTTCTTCATACCCACCCCTCTTAACTTCTTTAACAATCTCAATCCCCGGTGGTCCTTTGGTCTTGGTGTAAGGAATACAAAAGGAACAGAAAATCACATGGTGATCATTTTAAAATAACGCTGGACGTGGGGAGGCAATGGCCTAGTGGTATTATCAATAGACTATGGATCCAGAAACTCAGCTAATGTTCTGGGGACCTGAGTTCGAATCCTGCCACAACAGACGGTGGAATTTGAACTCAATAAAAAAAATTTGGAATTAACATGACCGTGAAAACATTGTCGGAAAAACCCATCTGATTCCTTTAGGGAAGGAAATCTGCCATCCTTACCTGGTCTGGCCTACATGTGACTCCAGAGCCACAGCAATGTGATTGACTCTCAACTGCCCTCTAAGAGCAACTAGGGATGGGCAATAAATGCTGGCCCAGCCAGCGATGCCCATGTCCCAGGAATGAAGAAAATAAAACGTTGACACAGTGACTCGCACTGCGATCTCACAGTGCCAGGGGCTCAGGTTCGATTCCTGGTTTGGGTCACTGTCTGTATGGGATCTGCATATTCTCCCCATGTCTGCGTGGGTTTCTTCCTGGTGCTCTGGGTTTCCTCCCACAGTCTGAAAGACGTGCTGGTTAGGGTGCGTTGCCATGCTAACTTGACCCTTAGGGTCAGGGGGCTTAGCAGGGTAAATATGTGGAGTTACGGGGATAGGGCCTGGGTGAGATTGTGATTGGTGCAGATCCGATGGCTGAAGGGCCTCTTTCTGTACTGTAGGGAATCTTTGATAAAAAGATTAAAGTATTAGCCCCCCCACTCCCCCCCCCGACCCACCCCAGTCTCACTCATTGAATGTAGAGGGGTGAATTTTGGAAACTGTTGTGGGATTTGTTTCTCCGAGGAGGTTTGGTTTGAATAATTCCCTCTTTGGTAAAGTGCCCAGTAGGTTGTGATGGGCTTGTAAATGTGGAGGGTCAGTAGATGGTGCTGATATGTGGACTGGAGTGAGGCAACAGATGCAATACTCTCCTCATCAGCAGAGGGCAGGCTGCCCCAAGCAAAGGGACAAGGAAGGTATGACATGACCATTTGCTGTAACACTGCCCCAGGGATTGAATTACTGAACCCCTTTCTGAAACACTGCAAAGCTGGGGAGTGAGCTGGAAAGAGGCAGAGACACCTAAAAGGAAACAAGTTGCATTTCTATAGCATCTTTCTTCATGATGACACGGTGGGTTAGCGCTGTCGCCTCACAGCACCAGGGACCGGGGTTCGATTCCCGGCTTGGGTCACTGGCTGTGCAGAGTTTGCATGTTCTCCCCATGTCTACGTGGGTTTCCTCCAGGTGCTCCGGTTTTCTCCCATAGTCCGAAAAGGTGTGCCTGGTTAGGGTGCATTGGCCGTGCTAAACTCTCCCTCAGCGTACCCAAACGGGTGCCGGAGTGTGTGGCAATTAGAGGATTCTCATAGTAACTTAATTGCAGTGTTAATGTAAGCCTACTTGTGACACTAATGAAAAAACTTTAAACCTCAGGATATCCCAAAGCTGTTTACAAACTTACATAGTTCTTTTTTGAAATCTGTGGTGTTACGAAGAAGATTTGCTTTTATTTTTAAAAGAAAATACTTTCTAAATCATTTTTTCTGTTTGGATTTTTAAAAAAAACTGCAATCCTATTAAGACATTGATCTGATTTGATTTATTATTGTCACATGTATTAACATACAGTGAAAAGTATTGTTTGTTGCACACGATACAGACAAAGCATACCATTCATAGAGAAGGAAAGGAGCGGGTGCAGAATGTAGTGTTACAGTCATAGCTAGGGTGTAGAGAAAGATCAACTTAATGCGAGATAGGTCCATTCAAAAGCAGCAGGGAAGAAGCTGTCCTTGAGTCGGTCGGTATGTGACCTCAGACTTTTGTACCTTTTCCCAACGGGAGAAGGTGGAAGAGAGAATGTCCGGGGTGCGTGGGATCTTTAATTATGCTGGCTGCTTTATCGAGGCAGCGGGAAGTGTATTCACAGTCGAAGAGGATCTTGGTGGCTGTAATGCAGATTTGCAGCAGACTGCAAATGTTGAGCATGTAGACATTAAGAAAGAGGATATGTTGGAGCTTTTGAAAAATTAGATAAGTTGCTGGGAGCGGATGGGATGTACCCCAGATTACTACGGGAGGTGAAGGAAGAGGTTGCTGAGCCTCTGACGATGGATGGGAGGCTGGTTTGAGTGATGGACTGGGCTTCGTTCAAATCCTCTGCAGTTTCTTGCGTTCTTGGGCAGAGCAGGAGCCCCATACCAAACTGTGATACAACTAGAAACTACTTCTCCCAAAGGATTGTGAATCTGTGGAATTTGTTGCCCCAGAGTGCGGTGGGTGCTGGGACAGTGAGTAAATTTAAGGAGGAGTTAGACATTTTTAATTGATAATGAGGTGAAGGGTTATGGGGAAAAGGCAGGAAAATGGAGGTGGCCAAATTCTGCTCCTATATCTTATGAACTTATCCTGCACAGTGAGATCCCAGAAGCAGGAATGAGCAGTCTCTTATTTTTAAGATTTTTGGTAGCGAGTAAATTCTGGCCCCAGGACAGCCGAAAATACTCCCCTGTCTGAACCATTCCTGTGGGATCTTTACATGCAGCTGAGGCAGACATCTCATTGAAGAGGAGAAGAACCTCCATCACTCTCTCAGTGCTGCTACAGATCTCCTTCGCAAGCATTCTTGGAAGTGAGGGAAGATTTAAACCCAAAACCTTTAGACAGAGCCCAGATGGACAAATATGGAAAAATAGAAACTAGAACCATTTGGCCTTCCAACCTGCCCTGCCATTCATTTTGATCATAGCTGATCATCCAATGCAATATCCTGATTCCTCCCTTCCCCACATATCCTTCGATCCCTTTAGCCCCGAGAGCGATATCTAATTTCTTCTTGAAATCACACAACATTTTGGCCTCAACTACTTTCTGTGGGAGTGAATTCAACACATTCACCACCCTCTGGGTGAAGAAATTTCTCTCACCTCAGTTCTAAAAGGTTTACTGCTTTATCCTCAAACTATGACCCCTAGTTCTGGACTTCCCCCCCACCATTGGGAATATTCTTTCTGAATCTATCCTGTCTAACCCTGTTAGAATTTTATAAGTTCCTATGAGATCCCCTCTCACAGTTCTAAACTCCAGTGAATATAATCCTAACCAACTTAGTTTCTCCGCATATGACAGACCTGCCATCCCAGGAATCAGCCTGGTAAACCCTCGCTGTGCTCCCTCTATAGCAAGGATATCTTTCCTCAGATAAGGACACCAAAACTGCACCCAATATTCCAAGTGTGGCCCCACCAATGTCTCGTACAATTGCAGCAAAACATCTCTATCCCGAGGTTCAAATATGGTTTTCTTTACTCATTTGTGGGACATGGGTGTCGCTGGCTGAGTCAGCATTTATTGCCCATCCCTGGTTGCCCCTTGGAGGGGCAGTTGAGAGTCAACCACATTGTTCTGGCTCTGGAGTCACATGTAGGCCAGACCGGGTAAGGACGGCAGATTTCCTTCCCTAAAAGGACGTTAGTGAACCAGATGGGTTTTTACAAAAACTGACAGTGTTTTTTTTTAAGTTTATTTATTAATGTCACGAGTAGGCTTATGTTAACACTGCAATGAAGTTACTGTGAAAATCCCCTAGTTGTCACACTCCGGCACCTGGTCGGGTACACTGAGGGAGAATTTAGCACGGCCAATGCACCCTAACCGGCACGTCTTTGTACTGTGGGAGGAAACCAGAGCATCCGGAGGAAACCCACGCAGACACGGGGAAAATGTGCAAACTCCACACAGGCAGTGACCCAAGCTGGGAATTGAACCCAGATCCCTGGAGCAGTGCTAACCCACTGCGCTGCCCATGATTTCATGGTCATTATTAATTCTAGATCTTTTTTAAATTGAATTGGAAGTCCCACCCTCTGCCATGGTGGGATTCGAATCTGGGTCCCCAGAACATTAGCTGAGTTTCTGGATTAAAAGTCCAGCGATAATACCATCGCCAGCCCGTGAATACAGACTGAGTGAGTGTGGCTGGCTAATTTTAACCCCATTGATAAAAGAGTGTGTAGTGAGGGAGAGAAAAGATGTGTGAGCCAGGGGACAGGAGTGTGGATTAATGTTTAATTGCTGTCAGCCATCAGTCACCAGTCGCTACTTAATCACTCCCGGAAAGTTCCACAGGAAGGCGAACAGGAAGATGACACATGCTGATCATACCATTAGCAAACATATCTCCAAATGCCAGCTGATGTCCGGTACATGTTCTTTATCGCATTTTTATTTTGTCTCGTTTTTGTTTCGAAATTTGTTTTTAAAAAAAATGGGATGTAAGGATACTCCCAGCAGCCAGGGGCCCATCACTTTCACCTCAGCAACAGGGAAACATAGAATCCCTACAGTGCAGAAGGAGACCATTCAGCCCATCAAGCCTATACTGACAACAATATCACCCAGAATGTAACCCCATGACCCCACATATTTACCATCCTAATTTTCCTGACACTAAGGGGCAATTTAGTATGGCCGATCCATCTAACCTGCACATCTTTGGGCAGTAAGGGACAATTTAGCATGTCCAATCCACTTAATCTGCACATCTTGAAACACTAAGGGCCAACTTAGCATGTCCAATCCACCTAACCTGCACATCTTGAGACACTAAGGGCCAACTTAGCATGTCCAATCCACCTAACCTGCACATCTTGAGACACTAAGGGACAATTTAGCATGGCCAATCCACCCTAACCTGCACATCTTTGGACGGTAAGGGACAATTTAGCATGGCCGATCCACCTAACCTGCACATATCGGGACACTAAAGAGCAATTTAACATGGCCAATTAACCTAACCTGAACATCTTTGGACTGTTGGAGGAAACCAGAGCACCCGGAGGAAACCCATGCAGATACAGGGAGAATGTGCAAACTCCACACAGACAGTGACTTGAGGCCGGAATCGAACCTGGATCCCTGGCACTGTGAGGCAGCAGTGCTAACCACTGTGCCCCTGTACTTAACCGTTCAAATCTGCCCTAGCATTTTCTTGCCCCCATTCAGTACTGGGTGAGATACTGTATCTCACAGAAACTCAGGCCACTTAAACTGGATATTAAAGATCCCACAGTCACTGTCTTGCATTTAAAAAAACGACAGGCTAATTCCCCTCGACGCCCAGGGACCAAAACCTATCCTTCAGCCAGCATCACTAAACTCGACCTGCTGGCCATTATTCCAAGGCTGTTTGTGGGATCTTGCTGTGCGAGGTTTTACTGCTGCGCTTCTTACCTCGCAAGAGTGGACACACGCTTCCAATCAGGTGCAGCATGGGGTCAGATGTTTTTCCAGCTGTAAAGTGCTTTGGAATGTTCTGATGTATTGAAAAGCACCGATTCGATTCCTAAAAAAAGTACATTATTTAAATAAATCATTTAGATGCAAATAATCTCCCCCTCAATGTCAGCAAGACGAAGGAGATAGGCATCGACTGCAGGAAGTGTAATGGAAAACATGCTCTTGTCTACATCAACGGGGATGAAGTGAAAATGGTCAAGAGCTTCAATTTCTAGGTGGTGTGCAGATCACCAACAACCTGGGGGTTTAAGTTCAGATGGGTAGCACGGTCGGTGCAGGCTTGGAGGGGCCGAAGGGCCTCTTCCTGTGCTGTAATTTTCTTTGTTCTTTGTTGGAATCAAAACATCCTGAGAAAAAAAAATATAGAAATGCATATTTTGAAAAGCACCTATTCCAAAAATACATGTAGGTCTTTCTTTTCCACGCTGTTGGGGCTGTAGGTATATCGAAGGTTTTGAGACTGAGCCCTTCACTCACTCACTCAAATCAGCAGCTATTTAAAGTGGAAACCAAAAATATTGACCAAGCAATGAGTCTTTGTTGTTCTCGTTTAGTGACTGGGCAATGGCTGACAGATCTCCAAAGACTCTATTCATGGCCTCATTCAAAGATTTTGTTAGCTGCTCTCACAGTTGTAGTGTCAGCTGTCTGACACCTCAGCAACAGGTCCAAACCACTCCAGGAGGTTCCACTGATGAGCGAAATTAGGAATATTCCATCGCTCAGAGCTCATCTTATTTTCCGCAAATTTTGTATCCAGCAAAGGTGAGAGATCTCCGTGCTTAGAATAGAATGTTTTCCATCTCTTCCATCCACACCAAACACTCCCAGGACAGGTACAGCACAGGTTTAGATTCAGAGTAAAGCTCGCTCTACACTGTCCCCCATCAAACACTCCCAGGACAAGTACAGCACGGGGTTAGATACAGAGTAAAGCTCCCTCTACACTGTCCCCCATCAAACACTCCCAGGACAGGTACAGCACGGGGTTAGATACAGAGTAAAGCTCCCTCTACACTGTCTCCATCAAACACTCCCAGGACAGGTACAGCACAGGGTTAGATACAGGGTAAAGCTCCTTCTATGCTGTCCCCCATTAAACACTCCGAGGACAGGTACAGCACAGGGTTAGATACAGGGTAAAGCTCCTTCTACGCTGTCCCCCATTAAACACTCCGAGGACAGGTACAGCACGGGGTTAGATACAGAGTAAAGCTCCCTCTACACTGTCCCCATCAAACACTCCCAGGACAGGTACAGCACAGGGTTAGATACAGAGTAAAGCTCCTTCTACAGAAATCTCTGATTAAACATTAATTCTGTATTAAGTTAGGGAATGTCCTCTCGACAGTCAGACTGTAGGTGTTACAGGTGCAACAGATATAAGATTGTAAACTTTAAGAGGGAACCTCTGATGTCTGATTAGCCTCAGTAATTGGACTGCTGGTAAATTGCTCAGAGATCTATGGTTCCATGATACTGCAGTGCTCTCTTTGAGTAGTGAGTAGTTTAGCTCTGATTAAAATTAAATTTAGAGAAGGTAATGAGGAAACTTTATAATGCTCTTGTTCAGTCCCAGGAGGAATCTTGAACTATAGAATCCCACTGACCGAAGCAGGCTATTCGGCTAATCGAGTCTGCACTGATGCCAAAAGAGCACCTCAGCCCCCCCACAGCCCTATCCTTGTAACACCTCACATTTATCATGACTAATCCACCTAACTGCACATCTTTGGACACCGAGGGGCAATTTAGCATGGCCAATCCACCTAACCTGCACATCTTTGGAGCGTGGTAGGAAACGAGAGCACCCAGTGGAAACCCACGCAGACACGGCGAGAACATGCAAACTCCACACAGACTGTGATTCAAGGCTGGTATTGAAACTGTGTCCCTGGCACTGTGAGGCAGCAGCACTAACCATTGTGCCACTTTGCCACCACACGGATAGATTGGAGAAACTGGGCACTGTTCTATTTATAGAAGAGAAGGTTAGAGGAGATTTGATAGAAATGTCCACAATCATGAGGGCTCTGGGTCTGTAGATCATAGAATCATTGAATCATAGATTCCCTACAGATTAGAAGGAAGCCATTCAGCCCATCGAGGCTGCACCAACAACAGTCCCACCCAGGTCCTATCCCCTATATATTTACCCTGCTAGCCCCTCTGATATTAAGACTCAATTCAGCATGGCCAATCCACCTAACCTTCACATCTTTGGAGGAAAGCAGAGTGTCTAGAAGAAACCCACACAGACATGGGGAGAATGTGCAACTCCGCTCAGACAGTGACCCGAGGCTGCAATCGAACCCGGGTGAGGCATCAGCGAGCAACACAGTGGTGAGAGCTTTCATTGGAGTTTTCAGTTCTTCCCTGGGGGCTTCCAGGAACAGAATATTTCACAAAGAGTCCACATTTCTTCTCTACTCATTCCAGGAAGAATTTGGGGTCTTTGAGTCTTGTCTCTTGCTTCAGTCTTTCTTTGACAGTTCAGTAACGTTGAAGTCTGCACCCTGATCACCATCAGTTACAAAATCGCAGACGGGAAGGTGGAATTTGAAACACAAACAGATCTGTCTCATGGAATGATGGGACAGGCTTGAGGGGCCAAATGGCCTACTTTTGCTGCTATTTCGTATGTTTGTAGGTGCAAAGAGTAATGTTTACATGTCTGCAGGGTTGAGAATATAGTAAGAAGTCACCTGAGAATATAGCAGTGACTTGAGGATGTGGTACAGTCATTGGCACTGCTGCCTCACAACACCAGGGACCTGGTTCAATTCCCGGCTTGGTTCACTGTCTGTGTGGAGTTTGCACATTCTCCCCACGTCTGCGTGGGTTTCCTCTGGGTACTCCGGTTTCCTCCCACAACCCAAAGATGTGGGGGTTAGGTTGGATTGGCCATGCTAAAATCACCCCTCAGTGTCCTGAGATGTGTAGGTTAGAGGGATTAGCAGGTAAATATGTAGGGATATGAGGGTAGGATCTGGGTGGGATTGTGGTCGGTGCAGACTCGATGGGTCGAATGGCCTCTTTCTGCACTGTAGGGTTTCTATATCCTTTCTTAAAATCATAAAATAGAATCTGAACAGTGCAGAAGGACTGATTATATGTTGTGTTACTAAACTAGAGCAAGTGTCAGTTATACCTCCTGGGTCTTGACACTTCCCATAGGAGGAAATGATATCTCCCCCTCAAAACCCCTCGCCCCCATCAATTATTTTAAACAGCTCAGTTAGATGCCCCAGTAAGCGGCTATGCTCAAGAATCATAAGATATAGGAGTAGAATTAGGTTGTTTGGCCCATCAAGTCTACTCCGCCATTCGATCATAGCTGAGATGCTCCTCAGCCCTATTTTCCTGCCTTCTCCCCATAACCCTTCAACCCATTAAAAATCTGTCTAACTCCTCCTCAAATTTACTCACTGTCCCAGCATCCACCGCACTTTGGGGCAGCAAATTCCACAGATTCACAACCCTTTGGGAGAAGTCGTTTCTCCTCGACTCTGTTTTAAATTTGCTGTCCCTTATTCTCAGACTCTGACCTCTCATCGTAGAATGTCCCACAAGAGGAAACATCTACTTTATCCAGACCTTTTACCATCTTATATACTTCAATTTGATCTCTCTTCATTCTTTCAATTACAGAGAGTATCAGCTTAAACTGTTCAATCTCTCTTCAATCGACAAATCCCTCATCAATCTAGTGAACCGTGGGGAGGATGGAGGACAGAGACAGGAGATAGATCCCGGTGGTGTTTTAGGAGGACTGTTTTCAGTTGCTGTTGGGAGTGAGGCGATAACTTGACGGACAAAAGAGACAGACGCTTGTACATGAGGACAGTGAGTTATAAAACATGGATGATCTCGAGCTAATTCTACCTATCTCCTTTCACACAACAAGGAGGACTCTCTTCAAATATATTTAATTTATAATTTTCAATTACACGGCTACAGTGCCACGAGGCGGGTTCAGGAAGGTGGGATTAGAGAGAGCATCTGGGTGTTTCGAGTTGGTTTGGACAAGATGGGCCGAATGGCCTCTGTAACTGTTCTATGGTCCTGTGGATCTAATTGGGGGAACAGAATGTGAGTATCGCCGTAAAGAGAGACATGTCATCTCAGCATTTCTCCTTGGACACATCAAGACAATTACAAGGATGTTGCTTGGTATATAAGGTATGCGCTGATTTAATTTGATTTGATTTATTATTGTTACGTTATTTAACAGTGAAAAGTATTTTTTCTTGCATGCTATACAAAGTATACTGCTCATAGAGAAGGAAAGGAGAGAGTGCAGGATGTAGTGTTACAGTCATAGTAGAGAAGGATCAGCTTAATGCGAGGTAGGTCCATTCAAAAGTCTGACAGCGGCAGGGAAGAAGCTGTTCTTGAGTCAGTCGGTACGTGACCTCAGACTTTTGTATCTTTTTCCCGACAGAAGAAGTTGGAAGAGAGAATGTCCGGGATGCGTGGAGTCCTTAGTTATGCTGGCTGCTTTTCCCGAGGCAGTGGGAAGTGTAGACAGAGTCAATGGATGGGAGGCTAGGAGGAGAGGTGAGTGGGGAGAGGTTTGTTTTCACTGGAGCGATGGAGGTTGAGGGGAGACCTTACAGAAGTCTACAAGATTATGAGAAAGCATGGACAGAGTGGATAGTCAGAAGCTTTTTCCCAAATACTAGGGGACACAGGTTTAAGGTGCAAGAGGTAAGGATTAAAGGAGATGTACGAGGCAGATTTTTTACACAGAGGGTGGTGGGTGCCTGGTACTCGTTGCCCAGGGAGGTAGTGGAAGCAGATACAATACTGACTTTTAAGGGGTGCCTGGATAAATACACGAATAGGATGGGAATAGAGGGATATGTTCCCCAGAAGGGTAGGGGGTTTTAGTTCAGTCGGGCAGCATGGTCGGTGCAGGCTTGGAGGGCTGAAGGGCCTGTTCCTGAGCTGTAATTTTCTAGTATCAAATGTCAGTCTCTCACAACGATTTACACCGCAGCAGAAAAGCGCGGTGGGAGTTTGGGAAGACCACAGTTGCCTGTTTCCCTCTCTCTGGCATCTCCTCAGTAAATGAGGGTCGCCATACCAACCCTTGCTAACTCGCTCGCAAACAATTTGTTAGCTTGTGTGGCTAACTTTGTAAAAAGTTCCAAAGTGCCGATCTCATCCATTCCCTGCCTGGCTGAATGTAAGAGGTTCAGTAACCAACCAAGGGGAGAGACACTGTGGCTACTGAAAGTATTTGTTAATGTCTCTTTATTGCTTCACTTGTCACAGGGAACACATATCAGTGAGTCACTTAAGCACGTTAACACACAATCTCCAATACAACACACAGCTATGGCTTGGGGGGTATGGGGGGGGGGGGAGTAGGTAGCAGCTATCCAAACATTACTTCCAGATACCTACCAAGATTTATAAAGTTCCCCCCTCTCAATCGGTCAAGAAGAAAGGACGTTGCCATCTTCTCAGCGTATTGAGGGGTGAGCAATAAATCAGACCTTTCCAGCGCTGAGGATGGATTCAAATGGTTTCCAACCTCAGAGTGAAGCTGAAAGACAACAGAGGGTGTGACCATCTGCAGCTCCCATACTGAGGGCAACAAATATGATGCGGAGAATGTTATAACTACAAATCTCATATCGAAGGAGGAAGATCTGGCAAGGATGGCACAATGGGTTAGCACTGCTGCCCCAACCCCTCACAGCGCCAGGGACCTGGGTTCAATTCCTGGCCTCGGATCTGTGCGGAGTTTGCACGTTCTCCCTGTGTCTGCGTGGGTTTTCTCCAGGTGCACTGGTTTCCTCTCACCATCCAAAGGCTAGGTGGATTGACCACGATAACCTTGCCCTTTAACGTCCCAAGATGTGTGAGTTGGTCAGATTGGCCATGCTAAATTGTCTGTTAGTGTCCAAAGATGTGCAGACTAGGGAGATTAGCAGGGCAAATAGATTGAATTATGGGGTTAGGACCTGGATAAGATGCTCCTTGGAGAGTCGGTGCAGTTTCGATGGGCCAAATGGCCTCCTCCTGCACTGAGAATAATTCCATTATTCTCAGATATTACAGAGCAGCCATTTCAATCCAGAGATTACCATTCCTGAGTCTGTACTGAAATGGAATTAGTCTTCCTTTTAAAACATCTAAAAACTTGGTTTCAAACATTTCATATTGACATACGGAAAGTGCAGAGAAGGTTAACTTTCCTCCCTACAGCAGTAACACCCCACTTGCTGTATACACACAATAACAGGCTGACAGTCCAAGGGGCTTTACCCGGTTTCAAACCCCTTGATGTACATTGGCTGAAGGACTTTGCATGGTGGCCTTTCCCCACTGGGCCTTAGTTCTTCTTGCTTGAGTGCCTCCCTCAGCGTGTGGTCCAGGGATTTGAAATGTGTCACTCTGCAACCCTCAATCAGGGCCAACACTTTGTACTGAATGATGAACATGTTTCAGGCAGAGCAAAGAGTGTCTTTCACTCAGTTGATGTTTGTCTTGTCCCTGCGAACAGCCCGTAGAGCACAGAGTCCCCGTCCCTAGGAACAGCCCGTAGAGCACAGAGTCCCCATCCCTGGGAACAGCCCGTAGAGCACAGAGTCCCCATCCCTGGGAACAGCCCGTAGAGCACAGAGTCCCTGTCCCTAGGAACAGCCTATAGAGCAGAGTCCTGCATCCCTGGGAACAGCCTATAGAGCAGAGTCCTGTGTCCCTGGGAACAGCCTATAGAGCAGAGTCCTGCATCCCTGGGAACAGTCCGTAGAGCACAGAGTCCCCATCCCTGGGAACAGCCCGTAGAGCACAGAGTCCCCATCCCTGGGAACAGCCCGTAGAGCACAGAGTCCCCATCCCTGGAACAGCCCGTAGAGAACAGAGTCCTGGTCCCTGGGAACAGCCTTAGAGCAGAGTCCTGCATCCCTGGGAACAGCCCGTAGAGCACAGAGTCCCCGTCCCTGGGAACAGCCCGTAGAGCACAGAGTCCCCGTCCCTGGGAACAGCCCGTAGAGCACAGAGTCCCCGTCCCTGGGAACAGCCCGTAGAGCACAGAGTCCCCGTCCCTGGGAACAGCCCGTAGAGCACAGAGTCCCCATCCCCAGGAATAGCCCGTAGAGCACAGAGTCTCTGTCCCTGGGAACAGCCCAGAGAGCACAGAGACCCTGTCCCTGGGAACAGCCCGTAAAGCACGGAGTCCCTGTCCCTGGGTACAGTCCATAGAGCACAGAGTCCCTGTCCCTGGGAACAGCCCGTAAAGCACGGAGTCCCCATCCCTGGATACAGTCCGTAGAGCACAGAGTCCCTGTCCCTGGGTACAGTCCGTAGAGCACAGAGTCCCCAACCCCAGGAACAGCCCAGACAGCACAGAGTCCATGACCCTGGGAACAGCCCGGAGAGCACAGAGTCCATGACCCTGGGAACAGCCCATAGAGCACAGAGTCCATGACCCTGGGAACAGCCCGGAGAGCACAGAGACCCTGTCCCTGGGAACAGCCCGTAAAGCATGGAGTCCCTGTCCCTGGGTACAGTCCATAGAGCACAGAGTCCCTGTCCCTGGGAACAGCCCGTAAAGCACGGAGTCCCTGTCCCTGGATACAGTCCGTAGAGCACAGAGTCCCTGTCCCTGGGTACAGTCCGTAGAGCACAGAGTCCCCATCCCGGGAACAGCCTGTAGAGCACAGAGTCCCCAACCCCAGGAACAGTCCGTAGAGCACAGAGTCCCCATCCCGGGAACAGCCCGTAGAGCACAGAGTCCCCAGCCCCAGGAACAGTCCATAGAGCACAGAGTCCCCATCCCGGAACAGCCCGTAGAGCACAGAGTCCCTGTCCCTAGGAACAGCCCGTAGAGCACAGAGTCCCCATCCCTGGGAACAGCCCGTAGAGCACAGAGTCCCCATCCCTGGGAACAGCCCGTAGAGCACAGAGTCCCCATCCCTGGGAACAGCCCGTAGAGCACAGAATCCCTGTCCCCAGGAACAGCCCGTAGAGCACAGAGTCCTGCATCACAGAGGAATGAGCCTCAACAAAAAAATACCTCATCTCTCTCCAGACCTGCTTTGCAAAGGCACATTCTCGATTTATTATTGTCACATAAATTAACATACAATGATAGGTAGTGTTTCTTGCATGCTGTACAGATGAAGCATACCGTTCATAGAGAAGGAAAGGAGTGGGTGCAAAATGCAGTGTTACAGTCACAGCTAGGGTGTAGAGAAAGATCAACTTAATGAGAGGTAAGTCCATTTCAAATGTCTGACGAAGCTGTTCTTGAGTTGGTTGCTCGTGACCTCAGACTTTGATATCTTCTTCCCGACGGAAGAAGGTGGAATGTCCGGGGTGCGTGGGGTTCCTTAATTGTGCTGGCTGCTTTTCCCGAGGCAGCGGGAAGTGTAGACAGTGTCAGTGAATGGTTTGCGTAATGGATTGGGCTACGTTCATAACCCTTTGTAGTTCTTTGCGGTCCTGGGCAGCGGAGGTGTGTGGCCAGCTCATCTCCCACACTCCCTACCATCTCCGTCACCGCCCCCCCCCCCAACCCCCTGCCCCAAAATCCAATTCAAGGGCAGGGTGCAGTGGCACTGAGACTTCCTATAATGTGGCGACCAGTGCCCCAGCTGCGGCGCCTCACCAAACTCCGAAGACCTTGTGTCCTGCTCGAATTATCGGATGTCTGCTTGTCAAATTATTTCCGTGTTAAAAGGAAACATTGGGAGAAATCAGATCTGATGAATTTGAGGCGAGGGGGGGAGATGGATGAGGGAGAAAGGAGTAGATGGATGTACCAATGGGGTTGGGTTCAGCAGCGTAGAAGGAGACATAAGTGCTAGCATGGGCCAGTCGGGCAGAATGGCCTATTTCTGTGCCGTGCTTTGTTGTCCGTGGGGATACTCAGGAGAGTGGCTGAGGAGGAATAATCAAGCACTAGTATCTTTGGACCACTTTGTTTTATTATTGTCACATGTATTAACATACAGTAAAAAGTATTGTTTCCTGCGCGCTGTACAGACAAAGCATACCGTTCGTAGAGCAGGAAAGGAGAGAGTGCAGAATGTAGTGTTACAGTCATGGTTACGAGACTTTGGGAGTATATGAAGGATTTGATGGGTAGGGGATCTATTCACCACTAAGTAGTCTCACAACACCAGGTTAAAGCCCAACAGGTTTATTTGGTATCCCGAGCTTTTGGAAGCACTGCCCCTTCATCAAGTGAATGGAGGAGCAGCGTTCCGGAAGCTCGTGCTACCAAATAAACCTGTTGGACTTTAACCTTCTTACTGTGCCCACCCCAGCCCAACGCCGGTGTCTCCACCTCATGATCACCAGCCAAGCCAAGGTTTTGGTGCTTGTTTGAAAGTCTTGGTGATGAAGTGATGGCCCTGACTTTCTGCTGAGGGGACCATTCGATAGGGTCCACCAGCCCCAATCCCCCCCACCCCCCAGGGCACTGAGGACATGATGTGTGGATCACTGCCTGATGGACCTGTGGTTGAAGGTGTTATTCTGCTCTTCCACGAGGGGAAGGTGGTACGGCACAGTCTCGGAGTGTCCCATGGCAACACACCCAGACCCATTCTGCAGCACACCGGGGACAGGCAGAATCATCAAATCCTTACAGTGCAGAAGGAGACCCACCATGACTGCACTGACCACAGTCCTATCCTATCCCCATGCATTTACCTAGCTAGTACCCCTGACACTAAGGGGTAATTTAGCATGGCCAATCCACTTAACCTGCACATCTTTGGACACTAAAGAGAAATTTAGCTTGGCCAATCCACCTAACCTGCACATCTTTGGACATTAAGGGGTAATTTAGCCTGGCCAATCCACCTAACCTGCACATCTTTGGACACTAAGGGGTAATTTAGCCTGGCCAATCCACCTAACCTGCAAT
>JAGIQG010000034.1:15893479-15908479 GCA_024679065.1 Sphyrna mokarran | reverse complement strand
AGGGAAAGAGAGAGAGGGAGTGAGGGAGAAAGCAAGAGAGAGACAGAGAGAGAAATGGAGAGAGTGAGGGAGGGAAAGAGGGGGAAAGAGAGGAGAAGAGAGAAGGGGAACAGAGAGAGGGAGAGAAAGAGGGAGAGAGGGAGAAAGAGAGAGTGGGCAAAAGAGAGAAGGAGAGAGGGAAAGTGAGGGAAAGAGAGAGAGGGAGTGAGGGAGAAAGAAGGAGAGAGACAGAGAGAGAGAGAGAAAAATGGAGAGAGAGAGGGAGAGAAAGGGAGAAAGAGAAGGAGAGAGCGAAAGAGAGAGAGAAAGAGGAAGGGAGAGAAAGGGAGGGAGATAGAAAACAGATTGCAAAACTGGCAGACAGAGAGGCAGAGAGATGGAGTGGCAGAGAGACAGACAGACAGTGAGACAGAAAGAAATGTAGAGTGCAGGGGAGCAGCCAGAAAGGGAGAGATAACAAGGCAAAGAGGCACCTTCTGAGTTTCTGAGTGTGCTGTTCCAGCAGGTGGGATGTTGCGGGATGGAGCAGCCGGAGGTTTCCACTCACTCCTGTAGAATGATGTCCTTCCAGTCTCTGGGGAAGAACCTTCTCCAAGTGATGGTTTGCTCGAAGTCTGAAACAGATCAAAAGACCAGGGCTCAGTTCCACAGACCCGAGTGGAGACACACAATCAGAACAGCACCAAGCTCAGCTCACACTCCACACTCACTACTGAACCAGGAGGCGGTGGGTTCAAATCCCGCTCCAGGGGCACTGTCTTTCAGATGGGACATTAAAGCCATGCTCTCCCCTGCACCCCAACCCTGACCCGCTCTAAATAGATCCCATTAGCACTATCTGGAGAGAAGCAGTGGGAACCCCATCATTACCCAGAGCAACATCCATCCTTCAGCCAACAACCATTCAGATTATCTGATCATTGTCGTTTTGTCTGTTTTTGGGATCTTGCTGTGCACAAATTGAGTACAGCCTTTCCAATATCAGAACAATGACTGCATTTCAAAAAGCATTTCGTTGGCTGAAAATGTATTTTTGGGGTATCCAAGGGCTGTCACGGGCGCTATATAAATGCTGAGGATGTGACAGGCGCTTTATAAATGCTGAGCGCGTGACAGGTGCTACATAGATGCTGAGGGTGTCTACACGGCATTTATCTCGTGCCTGTCACAGCCTCAGCATTTATATAGCGCCCTCACTCCACACTCACTCAAAGATAAAAAGGCGGGATTTTCCAGCTATGCTTGCCCAAGACCAGAAACTCCTATCTGAGGTCAATGGCCCTCTGTATGGTCCAAAACCACCCCCCCCCCCCCCACCAACCCAATACCCTCCCCCCCCCATCACCGCCCATTACGATTCCCATTGACGGCAGGACAGAAATATTCCCTCCTAAAAGTCTGAGGTCATGTACCAACCGACTCAAGAATAGCTTCTTCCCTGCTGCTGTCAACTACCTCGCATTAAGTTGACCTTTCTCTACACTCTCGCTATGGCTGTAACACTACATTCTGCACCCTCTCCTTTCTTTCTCCATGAACGGTATGCTTTGTCTGTGCAGCGTGCAAGAAACAATACTTTTCATTGTATGATAATACACGTGACAATAATAAATCAAGTCAAGTAAGATCGGAACCTGGAGCTGAGTCAGGATCCACTCCCCCAGCGATAAACAGGGTCACCCACCTGTGAGAGGTGATGTCTGAATGGGTGGTCAGTGACATTGTACAGAGCAGGACCAGGGAGAGTGGAAAGGTCAGACAAACCATGGCAACCTGAAATTAACACACAACACAAGGGTGAAAAGGTGGTCACTGCCCGACCTTCACAGAACAGAAACATCATCCTCAGTATAAAAGGCTCCGTTATTACATACCCTCTTTCTGCCAAGTCTACCCTCAGTACAATCCTCTCACCCTAACCTCCCCCACCCCATCTGCCAGGGGTAACTCTAAAAGATCACTCGACATCCTCACTGTCCATTCCCCAGTAGATGGACTGACCCTGGAACAGGTCAATTCTCAGTCACCCACACATTCACACACACACACACAGGGTGAGTGCAGATGGCGAGAGCCTGCTCTCTCAGGACAAGATGGCACAGAGGTTAGCACAGCTGCCTCACAGTGCCAGGAACCCGGTTTGGGTCACCGTTTCTGTGGAGTTTGCATGTTCTCCCGTCTCAGCGTGAGTTTGCTCCGGGTGCTCCGGTTCCCTCCCACAGTCCAAAAGATGTGTTGGTTAGGTGGATTAGCCGTGCTAAATTGCCCCTTAGCATTCAAAGATGTGTACAGCGGGGGGATTAATGGAGTGAATATGTGGGGTTACAAGCTTGAGTAAGATTTCTGTTGGGGAGTCAGTGCAGACTCGATGGGCCAAATGGCCTTCTGCAGCACTTGTAGGGATTCTGGGACTTGCCTGGGACATCTCGAGCCAGTCTGTAAACTTTCTCTGTGTCTGCTCTAAATTAAAGCCAGCAATGATCAGGGGAGCATGTAGAGGTGAGATGGAAAAGCCAGTCCTTACCTCACTCAGCAGCAGAACCAATTCAAAGCTCCTTGCCGAATGCTGCCCGCTCAGCTTCTGAAGTTCCCTAGAGCTACCTGTTGTCTTTATTTATAGACGCAGGAACAGGTCACTGGGATGGGACAAAGCTCATCTCTCTCCACAATGTTTTATTTTAAACCCTGTTCACTGGTGACAGTAACACAGTGACAACTGGACTTCTCCTCTCTTCCTCCCTCCCTCCGTCTCTGCTCCCTTCCCTCCATCTCACCCTCCCTCCCTCTCTTTCTTCCTCTCTCCCTACCTCTTTCCGTCTGATGCTCTCTCTCTCTCTCTCCTTCTCTCTCTCTCCTTCTCTCCCTCTTTCCTTCCATCGCTCCCTCCTTCCTTATCTTCCTCCCTCTCTCTCTATCTCCCCCCATCTCTCCCTTCCTCTCTACCTCCCTCCCTTCCTCCCTGTCTTCCTCCCTCCCTTCCTCCCTCTCTCTTGCTCCTTCCTCAATCTCTCCCTCCCTCTTCCTCTTTCCCTCCCTCCCTCTCTCCTTCCTTCCTTCTCTCTCCCTCCCTCCCGCTCTCCCTCCCTCTCTCTCTGCCTCCCTGGTGTTCCCTCATGTTACCTCCAACCAAGTTCGTCGCCCCTTTTTGAATAATTCCACCCGAGTATCAATTTAGTTTTGAAAAATCTGGTATTGCTGCAGTGAATTGGGGCCTGCCTGGTTATTGAAGGTGCTATATAAAGGCAAGTTATAGTTGTACGCTGCACACTTGTAGACCACCCCACATTTCAGAACAACGCAGGGGAAGCTGTAAAGTAAAAAGACATTCTCGGGGGATCCTATTATGAGGATTGAACAAGGTCTTTCCTCCAGAGGGTTCATGGTTCCAGGCCTGACCCTGCTTGAAAATTCTGAGGGGGTCTTGAGGGAAAACGAGAACCTGAGGGTCATCCATGTAAGGTTGTCCCAAATCAACCCAGTCAGGAATTCAGGAGAATCTTTACCCAGGAGTGCAGTGATGATTAAGAGGGAAGCAGGGTAAACATAAGTGAGGAATCATTGAATCCTCACAATGCAGAAGAGGCCATTCAGCCCATTGCATCTGTACTGACTCTCTGACAGAATGTCCCACCAGGTCCTCCCCGTGCCCTAATTCCATAACTCCACACATTTACCACATCCAATCCACACATCTTTGGACAATAAGGGGCTATTTACTATGTCCAATCCATCTAACTTACACATCTTTGGATACTAAGGGGCAATTTAGCATGGCCAATCCATCTCAGCTACACATCGCGGGAGGAAATCAGAGCACCCAGAGGAAACCCCGCGCAGACACGGGGAGGCTGTGCAGCCTCCACACAGTCAAGTGACCCAAGCCGGGAATCGAACCCGGGTCCCTGAGACAGCAGCAGCTAAACACCGTGTTAACCCCAACAAGTGAGAGCTGGTTCGGAAGATAACCAGAGGGATCTGCTGATTGGGGTGGGATGATGTAGGTACATGGACCCGTGTGCTGCACAGACCACCGTGGACACCAGCATAGCCCCCATTCTGTGCTGTAAAACCTTGTATAATATTATGTAAGCGAGAGCAAAAATGACTGAAGCTTTTCCCCTGCTCCCTTTGAACAAGCTGACTGCTCACGAGATGCAGTTCCGTGGGGGGATTCTGAGATCCAGTCTCAGTGAGTAGATTGTCCCTCACACTAGATCAACGGGCAGGTTTAAGGATTAGCCAAGCGTTAATGTAACTGGAGTCATGTGGACAGTGACCTCTGCTGGTATTTCTATTCAACGTGAAAAATATTTACAGGATCAACACAAAGAGGAGAGAAAGTGAGAATTTTCACTGTATCCCAACACATGTGACAATAATAAATCAAACCAAAAAAGCCATCCATTTTAAGAAGTGTTTTTATTGAGAGAAACCTGATCTTAAATTGCAGAAAAATACTTTTTAAAAAAAAAATACACTAAACCATTCACACGTTTCACAGGTCTACAGCCCTTGGTTCTTTCACACGTTAAGTAATTTGTAAGACATTTTTTTTTGCCAACGAGTATTTGCTCATCTGAAGAAGGCTCTCAAACGGGCAAAACCAGCAGAAAGTTGCTGTGATAATGAATTTGATGTTGCGGGGTGGGGGGAAAAGGGCTGGAGGTGGGTGGTCTGTTTCAGGTGGGAAGGTGGGGGGAGGTTTGTGAATGGAATATGTTTTGAGTTACAATGGCTGAGTGTCAATCACACTAGGCACATTGTGAACAATCTCAGGAACTCACTTTACTGTCGGTCTCTTGTCTTGGTTCCTGGTTTCAGGCCGCGCCTGGCTGGTAAAACCACGCTGGAACCTTGAGTCCCCGATTCCCTTTTCTTCTCTTCCGTGGGATGTGGGTATCGCTGGCTAAACCAGCATTTTACCCCTCCCTAATTGCCCTCAAACCAAGTCATACAATCTCTACACTGCAGTAGGAAGCCACTCAGCCCATCGAGTCTGCATTGACCACAGTCCCATCCAGGCCCTGTCCCTATAACCCAAATATTTACCCTGCTAATCCCACTGACACTAAGGGGCAATTTAGCCTGGCCAACCCACCTAACCCACACATCTTTGGACACTAAGGGGCAATTTAGTATGGCTAATCCCATCTAATCTGCATATCTTTGGACAGTAAGGGGCAATTTATCATTACTAATCCACCTAACCTGCACATCTTTGGATATTAAGAGGCAATTTAGCTTGGCCAATGGATCTAATTTGCACATTTTTGGAATGTGGGTGGAAACTGGAGCACCCAGAGGAAACCCACGCATATTCTCCACAGGGAGAATGTGCAAACTCCACACAGACAGTGACCCAAGCTGGGAATCGAACCCAGGTCCCTGGCGCTGTGAGGCAGCAGTGCTAACCACTGTGCCTCTGTGTCACTCTTAGTCTCTCACTAGACTTCTGCAAAGGGCAGTCGAGAGTCTCATGTAAGCTAAGGATGGCAAATTTCCTTCCTTGACCTTAATGAACCAGCTGGGTTTTTTTTAAAGACAACTGATGATAGTTTCGTGATTCCCATTACTGACAGAAGCCTTTCAATTCCAGATTCACGGGCAGCACAGTGGCACAGTGGTTAGCGCTGCTGTCTCATAGCACCAGGGACCTGGGTTCAATTCCAGCCTTGGGTGACTTTGTGGAGTTTGCACATTCTCCCTGTGTCTGTGCGGGTTTCCTCTGGGTGCTCTGGGTTTCTCCCACACTCCAAAGATGTGCAGGTTCGGTGGATTGGCCATGCTAAATTGCCCCTTAGTGTTCAATGTGCATGTTAGATGGATTGGCCAGGCTAAATTGCTTCTTAGTGTCCAAAGATGTGCAGGTTAGGGTGGATTGGCCATGCTAAATTGCCCCTTAGTGTTCAATGTGCAGGTTAGATGGATTGGCCAGGCTAAATTGCTTCTTAGTGTCCAAAGATGTGCAGGTTAGGGTGGATTGGCCATGCTAAATTGCCCCTTAGTGTTCAAAGATGTATAGGTTAGGTGGATTGGCCATGCTAAATTGCCCTTCAGTGTCCAAAGATGTAGAGATTAGGTGGATTGGTCATGCTAAATTGCCCCTTAGTGTTCAAAGATGTACAAGTTAGGGGGATTGGCCATGCTAAATTGCCCCTTAGTGTCCAAAGATGTACAAGTTAGGGGGATTGGCCATGCTAAATTGCCCCTTAGTGTCCAAAGATGTACAGGTTAGGTGGATTGGCCATGCTAAATTGCTATTTAGTGCCCAAAGATGTGGAGTTAGGTGGATTGGCCATGCTAAATTGCTATTTAGTGCCCAAAGATGTGGAGTTAGGTGGATTGGCCATGCTAAATTGCCGTTTAGTGCTCAAAGATGTGCAGGTTAGATGGATAATGATAAATGCATGGGGTTACGGCAGTGCTGTGGGCCTAGGTAAAATGATTTTTTCAGCTATTTGGTCCAGATTTGATGGGCTGAATGGCTTCGTTCTGCACCGTAGGGATTGTATCGATTTATTAATTGAATTTAAATTCTACCCGTATTGGGATTTGAACCGGCGCATTGGGAATTAGGATTGTTGGTTCAGTGATATTAACACTGCACCACAGGCTCCCTGGGTCAATAACTGGGATCTGAAGTTAAATAAGGACTGCTTATACAAGCAGATTTAATTCACATTAAACACAGTTTGACTGCACCATTTAGAGGACAGCGTCCAGGCAGAAAGCTGTCATTCCGCTCTCAGTTCCTCTTCCAGAGATGGTCCCGGTCACTGCGCTCGACTACGGACAGGGTGATGAGCATCTGGGCGATGTAATAGGTGGACATGATCACAGCGCGGGCGTGGGGCAGGGTGAAGCAGAAGCGGTCGACGGCCAGGACTAAATCCGAGGCGATAAAGATCACGGCCCCCGCGGCCGTGCAGCTGTGACCCCAGGAGCGCTCGTACCGCGAGAAACTGGCGCGAGCTATTCCCCGCCAGCTCATCAGCCCCAACACCAGGACGTAACCCGCCATGGCGTAGACCATGGGGCCCTGCAGGTAGGAGTAGACCGCCGTGTAGTACACCGCTCCTAGCGCCAGCAGGATGAGAGCTAACCAGGGCCGGAATGGCCGGAAACCAAACGCCCAGCTGTACAGAATGTGGGAGATCCCAAACGTCAACATCCCTGTCAAGCAGAAAAAAAAGGACATCTTTCCAAGTCAACAGAAACTTCTCAACGACCCCCCCCCCTCCTCCTTCACCCACTGCCCGGAAACTCCCCCTGATTAAACTTCCTAAGCTCCATGGACTCTCCCCCTTCCCCCCCATCTCTGTCATCTCCTCCCAACTTGTACAAAAGGTGCACGGGGTTCGGTGGAAGTCTGTGCGGAGTCTGCACGTTCTTCCCAGTGTCTGCGTGGGTTTCCTCCGCATGCTCCGATTTCCTCCCACAGTCCCTGGTTAGGATGCATTGGCCGTGCTAAATTCTCCCTCCGTGTACCCGAACAGGTGCCAGAATGTGGCAACTAGGGGATTTTCACAGTAACTTCTTTGCAGTGTTAATGTAAGCCTACTTGTGACACTAATAAGTAAACTTTAACTCCACTCTCTTCTATTCTCCCCCCATTTCAATACTCCACCATTGGTGGCCCCCAGCTCCTAAGCTTCGGAATTTTGTCTCTAAACCTCTCCGTCTCTCTCTCTCTCAACACATTCTCACACACACACACACACATTGATGTACACACACTCACACTAACACTGACACATACACACACACACTGACACATTCACACTGGCACTCTCACTGACACGCCCACACTGATACTCACATACACACACACTCACACTGACACACTCACTTGCACACACATATCAATAACTGGAAAAAATCGTTCAAACCAACTGAAAATTATTTCTCCAAGATTTCAGTTTTGATCTGGGCTTTCTGGTTTTGTTTAAATGAACCTGCTGTTAGTGGGAACTCAAAGGTGCCGACATTGTTACACCGAGTGATGTGATTGCTTTAAAAACTGCACAACTGTGACACACGGCGCGAAGCCCAGCAAATTAACTCTGCGTCTCTCATTGTGACGTGGATACAGAGCTATTACTTTGAGTCAGTGTTTCAAAGTCTGAATGTCGAGGTGGCAGTGAGGAAGCAGAGGACCAAGTGCACAGAGATAGCGGCAGGGAGAGGGAGGGTGGGGAATAGTGTTAGTTTGAGCTAAATTTCAAAGAACAAAGAACAAAGGGAATTATAGAACAAGAACAGGCCCTTCAGCCCTTCAAGCCATGCTGCCAGACTGAACTAAAACCGCCTACCCTTAGAACCATAGAAAATTACAGCTCAGAAACAGGCCTTTTGGCCCTTCTTATCTGTGCCGAACCATTTTTCTGCCTAGTCCCACTGACCTACACTTTGGACCATCTCCCTCCACACCCCTCTCATCCATGAACCTGTCCAAGATTTTCTTAAATGTTAAAAGTGTCCCCGCATTTATCAGGCAGCTCATTCCACACTCCCACACTCTCTGCGTGAAGAATCCCCCCCCTAATATTCTCTTTAAACTTTTCTCCTTTCGCCCTTAACCCCCTGCCCTCTGGTTTTTTTTCTCCCCTAGCCTCCCAGTGGAAGAAGCCTGCTTGCATTCTGTCTATCTATACCAATCAAAATCTTATACACCTCTATCAAATCTCCCCTCGCTCCAGGGAATAAAGTCCTAACCTATTCAATCTCTGTAACTCAGCGTCTCAAGTCCCGGCAACATCTTTGTGAACCTTCTCTGCATTCTCTCAACTTTATTTACGTATTCCCTGTAACTAGGGTGACCAAAACTGTACACAATACTCAAAATTCGGCCTCACCAATGCCTTATATAACCTTATCATAACACTCCAACTTTTATATTCAATACTCTGATTTATAAAGGCCAATGTACCAAAAGCACCCTTTACGACCCTATCCAATTTTAGGGAATTCTGTACCTGTATTCCCAGATCCCACTGTTCAACTGCACTCTTCAGAGTCCTACCATTTAGACTCTACATTCTACTTTGGTTTGTCCTTCCAAAGTGCAATACCTCACATTTGTTTGCCTTCCGGGAACCATATCCCTGTATTCCCATCCTATTCATATATTTGTCAAAACTCACTATTGTACTTGTTTCCACCACCTCCCTGACAGCGAGTTCCAGGCATCCACCACCCTCTGTGTAAAAAACTTGCCTCGTACATCTCCTTAAAATCTTGCCCCTCGCACCTTAAACTTATGTCCCCAAGTAATTGACTCTTCCACCCTGGGGAAAAACTATCTGACTATCCACTCTGTCCATAGAACATAGAACACTACAGCACAAACAGGCCCTTCGGCCCACAAGTTGCGCCAATCACATCTATACCTACCAAGCCACAGACCTATCTATAACCCCCTATCCCATTTGTTCCCATAAACTCATCCAGAAGTCTTTTAAAAGACCCCAGCGAGTTCGCCTCTACCACCACCAACAGCAGCCGATTCCATTCACTCACCACCCTCTGAGTGAAAAACTTACCCCTAACAGCTCCTCTGTATTTGCTTCCCTGCACCTTAAATCTGTGTCCTCTCGTAGTGACCATTTCAGCCCGGGCAAATAGCCTCTGAGAATCCACCCTATCTATTCCTCTCAACATTTTATAAACCTCTATCAGGTCGCCTCTCAACCTTCGTCTCTCCAGTGAGAAGAGTCCCAGCTCCCTCAACCTGTCTTCATAAGGCATGCCTCCCAATCCAGGCAACATCCTTGTAAATCTCCTCTGCACTCTTTCAATAGCTTCCACATCCTTCCTATAGTGAGGCGACCAGAACTGCGCACAGTATTCCAAGTATACCTCTCATAATCTTGTAGACCTCTATCGGGTCACCCCTCTCCCCCCTCCCATCCTCCGCCACTCCAGTGAGAATAAACCAAGTTTCTCCAACCTCTCCTCATAGCTAATGCCCTCCATACCAGGCAACATCCTGAACATTCCGGAACTGTGAATAGAACACTAACGGATCCAAAATCACACACATTACAACCCATTAACACACAACTTAATCACCTCAAATATAAAACCCTACTCCCCACTTTTCCTTCCACCGCACGAGGGTACCCTCCCTATTCACCAACCCGCACAAGAAAATATTAACAGGAGTGATAATATATCAGAAAAAGAAGACAGCAAGTCACAAGATAAAGGCAAGGCATCACAGGAAGCAACAAGAGTTAGACTTGAGCCAGAAGAAAAGAGGCAGAATGTGAGAAAAGGGATATGTCCTCTCTCTGTCCGATCCCAAAAACCTAACTTTGGCCTTTTATCACTGGACTATTAATCCAGAAACTCAGCTAATGTTCTGGGGACCCGGGTTCGAATCCCACCACAGCAGATGGTGAAATTTGAATTCAATTTAGAAAAATCTGGAATTAAGAATCTATTGATGACCATGAAATCATTGTGGAAAAAGAAACCCATCTGCTTCACTAATGTTCCCTTTAGGGAAGGAAATCTGCCGCCCTTACCTGGTCTGGCCTACATGTGACTCCAGAGCCACAGCAATGTGGTTGACTCTCGACTGCCCTTCAAGGGCATCTAGGGATGGGCGATAAATGCTGGCCCAGCAGCGACACCCATGATCCCCCAAATGAATAAAAAAATATTTCTCATCCTTGTTTTCAAATTACTCAGATAAACATGACCCCACCCTTCTCCTCCCTATCTCTGTAACCTCTTCCAGCCCCTCCGTAGCCCTCCGGTGTCCCACTCTCTTGCCCAATTGGGTATTTCCAATTTGAATTGCTTCAACAATTGGCCCCCACGGCCGAGATTCTCCGTTGCCAGCGAGGAAGGGGAACTTGTCGCTCAGCCAAGTTTTCATCCACAGCGGTGGGACTGGAGAATCCCAACCTCGGGCAAGGTTGGAGAATTCCAGCTCATGTCTTTAGCTGCCAGTGCCCCAAACTCTGGTGTTTTCCCCCTTCCCAAACCTCCCTCAACCTCTCCCCCTGTCTCTGTCCTCCTTCGAGTACTGTCCCTATGTGACAAAGCTTTGCCCTTATCTCTTTACGTGAATCAGTGTGAAAACTTTGTTTGATTCTGTCTCCTGATTTGGAGTGTCAAAGGTGATAGATCAATGCAGCACAAGGTGGAGTAGTCCTGAACTGTGGAGGGGAAAGATCATCTTGGGGGACTGAAATGAGGAGAAACTTCTTTACAAGTTGGGTTATGAATGATTGGAATTTCATATCCCAGAGTTCTGTGGAAGTTCTATCACTGGATATCTTTCTCAGAAGAGGAAGGAAATTTAGCACGTCAGCTATGACTCTCACCAACTTTTACAGAAAGCATTCTTTCTGGTTGTATCACAGCTCCTGTTCCAACCCAGAACACAAGAAACTACAAAGGGTTGTGAATGTAGCCCAATCCCTCACACAAACCAGCAACACCCCATCCATTGATTCTGTCTACACTTCCCACTGCCTCGGCAAAGCAGCCAGCATAATTAAGGACCCCACGCACCTCGGACATTCTCTCTTCCATCTTCTTCTGCCAGGAAAAAGATGCAAAAGTCTGAGGTTACAGACTAACAGACTCAAGAACAGTTTCTCCCCTGCTGCATTCAGATTTTTGGACCTACCTCATACTAAGTTGATTTTTCTCTACATTTTAGCTATGACTGTAACACTACATTCTGCACCCTCTCATTTCCTTCTCCTCTGTGTACCCTATGAATGGTATGTTTTGTCTGTATAATGCGCAAGAAACAATACTTTTCACTGTATCCCAATATATGTGTGGAGTTTGCACATGCTCCCCATGTCTGCATGGATTTACTCTGGATGCCCCAGCTTCCTCCCACAGTCCACAGATATGCAGATTAGATGGATTGGCCATGCCGGAGTTGACTCGGGGAGGTTTGCAGGGTAAATATGTGAGATTACGGGGAGAGGACTTGGGTGGGATTGTGGTCGGTGCAGACTCGATGGGCCAAATGACCTCCTTCTGCACTGTAAAGATTCTATAATTCTATGTGACAGTAATAAAACAAATCAAAATCCATCAATCTCTGTTTTAAAGATTTGATTTGATTTATTATTGTCACATATTGTGAAAAGTATTGTTTCTTGCGTGCTAGAGCATACCATTCATAGAGAAGAAAAGGAGACAGTGCAGAATGTAGTGTTACAGTCACAGCCAGGGTGTAGAGAAAGATCAACTTAATGCGAGGTAGGTCCATTCAAAAGCAGCAGGGAAGAAGCTGTTCTTGAGTCGGTCAGTACGTGACCTCAGACTTTTGTATCTTTTTCCTGACGGAAGAAGGTGGAAGAGAGAATGTCCGGGGTGCACGGGGTCCTTAATTATGCTGGCTGCTTTACTGAGGTGGAGTCAATGGATGGAAGGCTGGTTTGAGCGATGGATTGGGCTTTGTTCATGATCTTTTGTAGTTTTTGTAGTCTTGTGACTTTGGGCAGAGTAGGAGGCCCACCAAACTATGATACAACTGGAAAGAACGCTTTCTATGGTGCATCTGTAAGAGTTGGTGAGAGTTATAGCTGATATGCTGAATTTACTTCGCCTCCTGAGAAAGTAGAGGCGTTGGTGGGGCTTTCTTAACTATAGCGTCCGCGTGGAGGGAGCAGGACAGGTTGTTGGTGATCTCGACATCGAGAAACTTAGGAAAGAATCCTGGGTTTTCCCCCGGATCCCCTGCAGCAATCCTCCCTCCGAACCCCCATACTTTCTAAAATAAACTCCTCTCCTCTATCCGCCCAATGAGACGCTTACCGTGCATGAAGAGTCCGTGATCTCCCCAGGTGAGGAACACATCCCCGAAGGCGGCGAAGAGGAGGCCAATGAGGATTTTTCTGGAGTATGATGGAAGCATCCCGGTGCTGTAGCCGTGAGCCAGGACAAAGAAAGCCAGGCACAGGACGGGCAGACACTTGATCAATGCGCTGAACCAAGAGGGCTCGGAGATGGGCAGCCAGAGCACAAAGTAAAGGCAGAAAGTTTTCAGGAATGGAATCAATTTAGGGCCAATACTCTTCACCTGTGGGAGGAGAGAGTTAGAAACATGAGGCAAAGAGGTTGGTTTCCATCTTGTTACTCAGTGGCTAGCGCTGCTGCCTCACAGCACCAGGCATCTGGGTTCAATCCCATTCTTGCGTGACTGTCTGCGTGGAGTTGGCACAGTCCCCCCGTGTCTGCGTGGGTTTCCTCCGGTAGCCTCCAACAGTCCGAAAGGCGTGCTGGTTAGGTGGATTGGCCGTGAAAAATTGCCCCTCAGTGTTCAAAAATGTGTAAGTTTGGCAGATTGGCCGTGCTAAATTGTCCCAAAGATGGGCAGGTTAGTAGCATTGAGCACATGTGGGGTTATGGGGATAGGGCCTGGAGTGGGATCGTTGTTGGTGCAGGCTCGATGGACCGATTGGCCTCTTTCAACTCCGTAGGGATTTTATGGTGATAACCATTGGATCCCTACAGCTGTTACTGGGGGAGCATAACTATAAGGTTCATGGCGAGTGATATAGGAGGGATGTCTGGGCTAGGGTCTTCGCTCAAAGAGTAGCTGGGGTTTGGAACGGACTGCCTGCTGTGATAGTGGAGTCGGACACTTCAGGAACTTCCGAAATGTTGGATAAGCACATGGAGTGATAGGGAGTGGGATAGCTTGACCTTGGGTTTGGACATAGCTCGGCACAACATCGAGGGCCGAAGTACTGTGATTCTCGGTGGTTTTCACTTACACACCATAATGAAAAAGTAGTAAAACAGGGAAATAAGGATTCTGCTGTGTCCTCCCCTCGGGTCTGGGTGGAGGAGAGGGCGTTGTGGGTGGGTGCAGGTTTGAGCACATCAGCTATGACAAAAGGGAGCCAATGATGGGATGCGTTACAACCGAGACTGGAGTTGGCAGATGGTGCAGTGAGGTGATGGTGCAGGGGTAATGTCACTGGATTAGTGAGCCAGAGGCCCAGGGTAATACTCTGCGGGACATGGGTTCAAATCCTAGTCCTTACCCAGTTTGACCCTACGTGTGACTCCAGAGCCACAGCAACGTGGGTGACTCTTACATGACGCTAGTGAGGCACTCAGCTGTACCAGTCAGCTGCAGGGTAAAGCAAAGTAGATGGGCTGCGGTGGTTCGAGATGGTCTCATCGCTGGACTGCTAATCCAGAAACTTAGCTAAGATTCGGGTTCGAATCCTGCTATGGCATTTGGTGGAATTTGAGTTCATTATCTGGAATTAAGAATCTACTGAAACCATTGTCGGGAAAAACCCATCCGGTTCACTAACGTCCCCTTTAGGGAAGGAAATCTGCCATACTTACCTGGTCTGGCCTACATGGGACTCCAGAGCCACAGCAATGTGGTTGACTCTCAACTGCCCCCTGGAATGACCGAGCGAGACACACAGTCCAAGGGCAATTAGGGATGGGCAATAAATGCTATCCTTGCCCAGCTTGTCCCGTGAATGAATAAAAGAGAAAGGCCATTTATCACCAATTTTTTCCTAAGTGCGGGTGTCAGATGCTGTACTGTTCTGCTGACACCCACATCCCGCTAAAGAGTTAACGAAGGGTCACCTAGATGTTACTTACACACAGTCCGATCGAATACTCCCAGCACTGAGACATCATGCTATAGATCCAGATCCCTTGTAGAGATCTGTGTGTGGGGATGGCGGGGGTGGGAGTGGACTCAGGACTCAGGTTCCTATTCACCCACAGCTGCCCGGGAGACTCGAGTCCTGCAGATTGGAGGACTGTGTCTCGTGGAAATACAGGCTGCGGGTGTGAGGAGGCAAGTGCTGCTGGAGTGTATCCAGCTGTGACAAGTCAGTCTGGGGGTGACCTTGATTTAATACGGGAGAGGCGAGGTAAGTGACACCGAGTTCGGAAGAGCCTTGGGAGGGGGAGTGGGGGGGTGGGGTGGTGCAGGGTGGGGGAGGAGGGTGTTGAAAGTCGCAGAGTCTGATTACGGTCAGGTTT